>CM070014.1:14829241-15080507 GCA_036247105.1 Cirrhinus mrigala
TACTTATTTTTTAGATACTAGTATCTTTTCCCTTAAGTACTAGTACTTATTTATTAGATACTAGTACTTATTCATTAGATACTAGTACTTATTCATTAGATACTAGTACTTTTTTAAAAGATACTAGTACTTATTCATTAGACACTAGTTCTTATTTATTAGGTACTAGTACTTATTCATTAGATACTAGTACTTATTAAATAGATACTAGTACCTATAAATAGATACTAGTACTTATTCATTAGATACTAGTACCGATTTAATAGGTACTAGTACTTATTTATTAGATACTAGTACTTATTAAATAGATACTAGTACTTATTAATTAGATACTAGTACTTATTTTAATAGTGACTAGTAACGATTCTGTTGTTACTAGTAAAAAAAAAAAAAAATTGCCATTGATTTCTATGGGATCTGTCATTGAGATATTCAACTATTCAGTTTTGACTAGTATGTATTCCAGTTGTGACTAGTAGTTAATCATTAGGTACTAGTATCTATTTAATAGATACTAGTACTTATTAATTAGATACTAGTACTTATTAAATAGATACTAGTACTTATTTATTAGATACTAGACTTATCTTAGATACTATACTATTCATTAGATACTTGTACTTATTAATTAGATACTAGTACTTATTAAATAGATACTAGTACTTATTAATTAGATACTAGTACTTATTAATTAGATACTAGTACTTATTAAATAGATACTAGTACTTATTAATTAGATACTAGTACTTATTTGAAATGTTACTAGTAAGATTTTTTATTTTACTAGTAAAATGTTTAATTGAACTCTACTGTGGCCATTCGGACTAGTCATAACATAAGACGAGTAAAAAAGCTAATCTGACTAGTAAAATAACAATTGTTACTAGTAATAATTATAAAAGATACTAGTGTCTAATAAATAAGTACTAGTAACTAATGAATAATTACTAGTATCTATTAAATAGTTACTAGTATCTAATGAATTAGTACCAGTATCTATTTAATAAGTACTAGTATCTAATGTCTGCTTGCTAGTAATATCTAAATAGATACTAGTCACTATTGCAATAACTACTAGTCCGAAATTAAAAGATGATATCAAAAACAGAATAAGTACCCTTCACTGTTCGTTTGGAGATATCTTTAACCTCATAAAGAACTAGTAAGAATTTATTTGGAGATATCTTCATTTAAACAGATCATTACATAAACATGAGTTCCTATCCATCGTCCAATCAGAGTCCACATGGTAATACAATACATGAATATGCTGAATTAATTTGATTGTTAAGTAGGGCTACATGGCTTTGTATATTAGCCTACCTTGCTAACTGGTTACCATGAAAACAAAAGGAAAGATGCCTAATCTTTTGACGAGCAAAAGTATTTTGACATGTTTTTACTCCAAATTCACTTCATAACATCAGTCGAGCATTGGAAATAACTTCCTTTTGTGATCTGATATGGCTTTATTAAACAGAATGAGGCAGAAAGCATGTCACCTTATAACAGTGTTAAAGGCTATGTCGATTAGCACTGTCTTTTAAATATATATAAATATATATATATATATTTATATATAAAAATATATATATATATATATTATTTATTCTCAAAAATACCAGAGATGGCTTGAAGAACACAGATAAAACTATAGGTTTTATCTTAAACCATAGGTTTTATCTTTCCAAAAGGTTCTAGTATCTAATTAATAAGTACAAGTATCTAATGAATAAGTACTAGTATCTAATTAATAAGTACTAGTATCTAATGAATAAGTACTAGTATCTATTTAATACGTACTAGAATCTAATAAATAAGTACTAGTATCTATTTATTAAGTACAAGTATCTAATAAATAAGTACTAGTATCTAATGAATAAGTACTAGTATCTAATGAATAAGTACTAGTATCTATTTAATAAGTACTAGTATCTAATTAATAAGTACTAGTATCTATTTAATAAGTACTAGTATCTAATTAATAAGTACTAGTATCTAATGAATAAGTACTAGTATCTAATGAATAAGTACTAGTATCTATTTAATAAGTACTAGTATCTAATTAATAAGTACTAGTATCTATTTAATAAGTACTAGTATCTAATGAATAAGTACTAGTATCTAATGAATAAGTACTAGTATCTAAAGAATAAGTACTAGTATCTAATGAATAAGTACTAGTATCTAAAGAATAAGTACTAGTATCTAATGAATAAGTACTAGTATCTAAAGAAAAAGTACTAGTATCTAAAGAAAAAGTACTAGTATCTAATGAATAAGTACTAGTATCTATTTATTAAGTACAAGTATCTAATAAATAAGTACTAGTATCTAATGAATAAGTACTAGTATCTAATGAATAAGTACTAGTATCTATTTAATAAGTACTAGTATCTAATTAATAAGTACTAGTATCTATTTAATAAGTACTAGTATCTAATTAATAAGTACTAGTATCTAATGAATAAGTACTAGTATCTAAAGAATAAGTACTAGTATCTAATGAATAAGTACTAGTATCTAAAGAATAAGTACTAGTATCTAATGAATAAGTACTAGTATCTAAAGAAAAAGTACTAGTATCTAAAGAAAAAGTACTAGTATCTAATGAATAAGTACTAGTATCTATTTATTAAGTACAAGTATCTAATAAATAAGTACTAGTATCTAATGAATAAGTACTAGTATCTAATGAATAAGTACTAGTATCTATTTAATAAGTACTAGTATCTAATTAATAAGTACTAGTATCTAATGAATAAGTACTAGTATCTAATGAATAAGTACTAGTATCTATTTAATAAGTACTAGTATCTAATTAATAAGTACTAGTATCTATTTAATAAGTACTAGTATCTAATTAATAAGTACTAGTATCTAATTAATAAGTACTAGTATCTAAAGAAAAAGTACTAGTATCTAATGAATAAGTACTAGTATCTAATGAATAAGTACTAGTATCTAAAGAATAAGTACTAGTATCTAATGAATAAGTACTAGTATCTAAAGAATAAGTACTAGTATCTAATGAATAAGTACTAGTATCTAAAGAAAAAGTACTAGTATCTAAAGAAAAAGTACTAGTATCTAATGAATAAGTACTAGTATCTAATGAATAAGTACTAGTATCTAAAGAAAAAGTACTAGTATCTAAAGAAAAAGTACTAGTATCTAAAGAAAAAGTACTAGTATCTAATGAATAAGTACTAGTACCTATTAAATAGATACTAGTATCTATTTAATAAGTACTAGTATCTAAATAATAAGTACTAGTATCTAAATAATAAGTACTAGTATCTATTTAATAAGTACTAGTATCTAAAGAAAAAGTACTAGTATCTAAAGAATAAGTACTAGTATCTAATGAATAAGTACTAGTATCTAAAGAAAAAGTACTAGTATCTAATGAATAAGTACTAGTATCTAATGAATAAGTACTAGTATCTAAAGAATAAGTACTAGTATCTAATGAATAAGTACTAGTATCTAAAGAATAAGTACTAGTATCTAATGAATAAGTACTAGTATCTTAAAAATAAGTACTAGTAACATGAAAATAGATACCAGTACGGGTAATAGAATTAATCTCAAAACGGCAACTACTAGGCTACATAAACACGGAAAGTTTAAGAGATTTCGTAGTCTCACTTGTGGAGTTTGTGCGCGAGGGCGCCCTCCGGCGACAAGTATGAATGAAAAAGATATTACATTAATTGAGTACTCAAAAAGGTTAAAAAACCCTAATTTGGGTCAAAATAGCAAACATAATTAAGAACTTTAAGGTGAACATTTGCAAATCCTTACATTACATTTTTATTTTATCTTATGCACATTACAATTGATAAACAGAAGCTCAAACATTCATGCCTAATGTGAGAATCAATTATTATTGTTTTCACACACATTTCTACATCAGTTATGACTTTCATCAGGTACATTTCTGGCTTTAAAAGTTTACCAATTAATAATGTTACAAATACAAAGTTTAAATAAACATTGTATGTTAAATGAACTGTAATTCATGTTTAGTGATGTTCTTATCAGGTGGTGGATAAGTTGTATTTACAATATGTCATTAAATGATACATTGAGTAGGAATTAGGACTGTCTGAAAATATATTTTTAATCTTAATAATTACATGATTTCCCCATTAATTAATCAAACTAGTCAAAAAATTCTAAATGCTCCAAATAAACAATGAAAAGATTAATTATTCTTCTAGACAGTGATGTTAAATAGACAACACAAAAAAGTGGCCTTTCAAAACTTTAATGTTGTATGTTTTAATTCCATTAATTTCTCTGTCTGGAATATGTCCTAGCCTCTGCATCACATCTTGCTCTTTCACCCAAAAGTGACAATTCTCTCATCATTTACTGACCCTCATGTTGTCCAAGATGTTTACGACTTTCTTTCTTCAGATGAACACAAGCAAAGATTTTTAGTCCTTATAATGCAAGAGGACCACTTCAGAAACCACATAAAGTGAACACGACAGTCAAGATTAAAATTTTTATGAATTATTTTTTGGCCTTTTTTCTAAATAAAAAAAAAAATGTTTGTCTGACGATAAGGTTTGTATTTTATGTGCCCTGTACAGAACGTTCATGTAAAAACATTCAGTCTCTGTGCTATATGCAAAAAAAAAAAAAAAAACGTACAGCCCTGATATATTTTTTATTGTTTTTACTGGAGGAAAACCAGGAAAATAATAGGTAATAAAATTGGTGTGTTATCTCCTTCCTGCCACCAGAGGTCACTCGATGAACCTATTCTTAAATAGCCAAATAGTGTTATGTTTTTAATGTTTCGCGGTATCAGTAGTAATAATAATAACAACCATACTTTTTTTAGTTATACTGGTAAATAAAAACAACTCCAATAAATTACCAACATTATGAAACATGCGAACTGCCATTAAACTATGACACAAAGAGGAAAATCAAAAAAAAAAAAAAAAAACTAAATAGATGTCTTATCTGCATCCTGCCAATAGAGGTCACTCGTACAATGACCATTAAACATATTAGGCTATGTTTGTAAAATTACAGTGTTTGCATTATTGAAAAAAAAAAAAAAAAAAAAAAACTAAATAGCTAAAACGTAATGTTTTTCTGTGCTTGTTTACAAACGATTGTTTATTTTCTATTTGGGTTTCTTCAAAAGAAAGAAAGAAAATAGGCTGTGTCACAACGACAGTAGGCTAAGTGCGCCTACACTCAAAAGCAAGCTGATGCAGCTGTCACTGCAACTCGACGCAATGCAAGCTAATTGCAAGCTGATTTTCTTATAAAGGTTGCGCTGAAAAAATCGCTGAAAAAATCGCTAAAAGCACACAATAACTTGTAAATATTTGTGGCTTGAAACAGCTGGAAAATTGAAAGTGTGCTGCAGTTCTATGGATGTTTTGCTATTCAGGTAGGGTTACTGAATTGCAAACTATTAAAACTTTTTCTCAGTTCAATATATGTATACGTAAAAACCAGACGAAAACAGTAAGAGGACAGGGGCATTTCGTTTTCATAGGGGGCACACTTATGAGCAGCTATAAAATTATAGTACAAATTTATATACGAATTATAAAATAAACAAATTATAATGGTATTCGTTATAAACAACTTATAAAGGAGTAACCAGAACGAATTTATTAAAGAAACACAATTTATAATGGCAAAAAAAAAAAAAATAATAATAATAATAATAATAAATAAAATACAAGTATAAAATCAATCACAAATTATAATGACATTCGTTATAAGTTCATATAAAAAGTCCGATACAAATAAAAATCTTGCCAAAACGAATTTAAAGAGAGAACTAAAACGCAGCCATATACATCTTTCATTCGGCACTAATACAAATATTTCTCACAAGAGGCTCCGGCGCGATCAGTTACAGTAGCGGAATAGGATCATTTTTGTATACAATAGCCTAAATTATGAGCTTCAGAGCGTGCAGATGAAACGCGACTGGTTATCTTGTTTTTGGAGCCTGCTGTTTAGGAAGGCATATCTGGGAGTTAATTGTAACAAAGCACTTTGGCAAGACTTTACTCAAAACTAGGATTTTAGTTGCTGTGCAAAGAGAGCAGACCATTGGTTGGTCCAGTTATGCTGTCTCATTGCAAAGTCACATGTAGTTTTAATGCGCATTACAGTTTTTTACAATCGTTTTTGCACTAATAACTGAACCTTAATGTCATTTTTCAAAACTCTAGACAAACTCAATACAGTCATTATTTATAACACAAGCTGTCCAGTGTTCAAAACTTTGCATATTGAATTCATTTCTTTAAAGAAGCCTTGCATTTGCATAAGCATTGTTTTAAAAAACTAATTTACTATGAAATATCATAGGAAAATTACTTTAGATCACCCATACACAAGTTACCCCATAGTTTCACTGTGTATTTGCTAGTACAATCATTAAATATAGTTGTACAAAATATATGATTCAGGTTTCGTTTTTTTTTTTTTCCTGTAGACTAGAGAAAATAGTACAGACACAGTAGTATCATTGAAATACTGTAATGGGGAATTTATTGATGAAATAAATCACAACACAGGTTTTCCAAAGGAAAAATTTAGATTCTAAATAGAAGAAGAAGAAAACAATACAGTATACTGTAAACTTAAGTGTTCCTCACTGCACTGTGTATCTATGTCTTCATCAACCCGGGCTTGTGGATTTGGCCACATGCAGGTTCTCATCTACATCACAATGGCTGTTTTCATTTGCTAAACATCTTGGAAAGAATCTTCTGGCATGGCGAATCCAGGCCTGACACTGATCTGCTGTGATGTAATTGCATGCATCATCCATGGCCTGGAGAAGGGTGACTTGTTCGTGAGGGTGCCTATCATAGACCTCCTCCTAAAAACTGTTGGATTAAGGAAAGGGGAGTATGGAGGTAAATACAGGGTGAAAAATTGTGAATGGGCTGGAAAACATGCTTGCACCATACAAGCATGATGAAACTGAACTTTATCCCAAACTATTACGTAGGTCACACCATCAGCTCTACAGACCTGATTTAGATCATCAACAAAGGCTGAGGAGAACTTACGTAATGTACAGTAATGTTGAATAAGAAAATGTGTTCTGTAAAAGAGGTACATGGGACCATAGAAACCATATTTGATAAAGAATGAAATATGACATCTTTAGATAATGTAGTCCATCTGGGTCATATTCTGTGGTAATTTGTGTCAATTGATCTATCCTGATGCTGTCATAATCTGCTCTCTTGAGATCGGGGAGTGAGGTTTACCTGCACTGTTCGCGATCGCAATATCACGCACTGGGGAGGCAATTGTTTCGTGATCGCAATACTACTTTCCGGGGGGGAGGGGGGTCGCGATGCCCCCCCACCCCACCCCCGCCCGCCAAGGGCCCCTGTTACTCCATTCCACTATTACCCCCTGTCCAACGCCCCTGTAAATGGTTAACCTATTTTTACTTTGTAGTTTAAAAGTTTGAAATAATTTTTAAAAAATATATAATATACATATATATTTTTATATTTTTTTTTATAATAATAATAAAAAAAAATAATAATGGTGCGCTGTCTCCTGTCTGTGTGAGCCATGTGTTTGAACATTTAAAATGGAATGCTAATGGTTTAAATGTATGCATATGAAAATAAAACAACATTTGCTAAAAACGTGCTTGATCATTTTTAAATAGAAAATCAATGGTACAAATTACGCAGATTTTTTTACGAAGACCATCATTTTTTAAACCAATCAATTCCCCTCCATGCCCCGCCCTTGCTAGTGTGACGTCACTGCTCACGTTTGCTCACAGATTAGCGGGAATTTTTACCATTACTGTAATGATATGGACGACAGGCAGCAGCGATCCAGCGATGATTTAATATCGCCGGAAAATAATGAGCAACCTGCAGTAGCCGTGTTCGACAGAGTGTTTAATGCATTACAACGTGCCAGACGCGAATTAATGGCTACCACATCTTCAGATGGTACTGCAAACATTTTGACTGCGACGAGAACACTCTTCAGGAGACGCAGAAATCAAGTTCAGTGTAAGTAATTTAAGTAGGTAAAGTAAGTAGATTGTTTTAAAACTGCATGTAGGTAACGTTAGCTTAAAAAGGGGCAATGGTGATAAACCTAAAATGGGGGTGGGGGAGGGGCGGATGAGTTTTTGGCGAATTCTAGAAGCCAAATATTTTGGCTGGGTTCCAAACGGGATAACCCTCACATTAAGGTAATGTACTACAGATGGGAGAAACAAACCTTTTCAAAGCTTCGAATCATTTGAACACAAACTGATAGACTGTTTTATCTCAATTAATTCGCGATTAATGATCGCCCTCTAACGGCAAACCATTGAATTTTTTTTATTAACGGTTGAACAACATGTACATAAAAGTACCAAGGGTATACACAACAAGTTCATATTAACTATACATTAATATATAGAACCTATAAGAAATAAATAAATAAAACAATGAAAGGCCTTGCTAAATCACAATAACTTAAATGTACCAAACAAGTATAGTTTTTACCGCTTGTTTTTGTACTCTCCTTAATTGTGCTTGTATAAATATCTAATTCCTTAAGTACCACAGAAAAAAGAGGCTTCTGATTGGTGACTTTACAATAATGAATATGAAACTTAACAAGTATAATCAAGACATTGATAATATAAGCCTCATTTTCCAACTTATTGTCATTGCTCAAAAAGCCAAATATTACATGTTCATTTAATAAAAAAGTTGGACAACACTCTGTCATTTATAAATCTATAAACCTCCTATCATAACCTCTCTATATATTGACTATGTCAAAAAACATGAGGTACCATTTGTGGGTGTAATGAACAGAATGAACAATTTACATCAATATCTTTAATACATTTGGTTGAAAAAAATCGTAGCAGGGTCAACATTGGTGTAGTATCTTAAAAACATTCTTTCATTTTATGTAATGACATTTATTAGGTAATACCCAAACCTTCCTCCAATTAATATTTCTGATAAACTTAGATCAATAAAAATAAAACATGGCTTACTAACTATTTCTTTTTGAAATAATAAACATATTACCTTAATTATTATTATTATTATTATTATTTTGCTAGATGAAAAACAGATTCGGCCACAGAAAGTGTCAGTAGGGTGAAGAAGCATGTTAGAGTATGAAATACCTGTACATAAAGACACAATACTAGAATAATTAGCTCCAATTACAGAGTCATATTCTTTTAGGTTACAGGGAAATCAAAATAAAAAAAATAATTTTAAGTCATTAAATACCCCTCAGGGGTCTACTAAAAGGGACCTACCAAAAGAATCCCTTTATTCAACCAGGTTTTCATGAATATACTCTTCTGTTTATACAGAATATTACAATTATAGATATAATAATTACAGATACAGATACAGATATAATACTGGTGTGGAGAAAAATTGTGCTTGTAAATAGCATCCACCCCAAAATTACTTGCCTGTGAAAAGTTGCCAATTTAACAGGCAGTTTTTCAATTTTGTAATTACAAATTAACAAAAACAGTATTGCATACTATATGGCAGTGGTTCCCAACCACGTTCCTGGAGGTCTCCCAGCACTGCATGTTTTCCATATCTTCTTAATCAAACACACCTGATTCAGATCATCAGCTCATCAGTAGAGACTTCAAGACCTAAAATGGGTGTGTCAGACAAAAAAGAGGTGCAAACTGTGCAGTGTTGGGGGCCCTTCAGGAATGTGGTTGGGACCCATATGGCAAACCATTAAAATGATTAATGTTTCGAACCAGTTATGATGTAACGAAGCCTTGTTTACTAAAATAACGTGACTTTGGCAGTTTGATACACACTCATTTTTGTCACACTGTACAACAATAATTACAGTTTTTGCATTATTGTAAAGGGGTAGGTTTGAGGGCTGCAGTGTTCTTCTGCAAGACACATGCTCTTTTGTTTATTAACCACTAGAGCATCAAACATTACATAAGTTACTTAAGTGATTTGAAGGAATCATAAATTTAAATAACCAATTATATATGAAATGACTAAACAAAGACATTAAATATTGTTAATACAATCTTTGTTGATAGGCACATCCACAAGAAGAGGACGTTCATCCTGGCAGGTGGACCTCTTTCTCCTCCCAGGACCAGACATTCAGAAACTTCCATCTCTTTCTGACCGGCATGTCCTCACAAATAGTGGATTAGGTTTGTCATTCACTTTTAGGCTATGGCATGGTTCACTGTATTATATGACCATGGTTTGAATTGTTTACAATACTTTTCAATTATACAGTCAGTGTATTTCAAAACATTAGCACTTTCAGTGCCAACGTATCTGTAGAACTGAGGAGAAATGCTAATTTTATTTACAATATATTTTTCAAGGTGTTCCAGCGAAGGAGGTAGCAGATTGCCAACTGTCCACAATTGATTTGAACTGGAGCCTGGCAGATTTGAATAATTTCGTTTGTCAGAGCTTCCCTATGATTAGTCTGAACCTGGTGGGTTTTGAGTTGGCCAAAGTAGACAAGGGGAAAAAAATCAAGAAGCTACAAGCAAGCTCTGTGAGAGATCTGAAGAAGGTTGTGGGGAAAAGCAGACTTTATGTTGTCCCTCGTGCTGAAGTGGGCCAGGTACAGTATAATTTAATAGTGTTATAATAGGTGTATTTAAAATCACTGTGAGATTTTCATGATTCTGTCTCTACAGCCAATCAACTTGCCTCTAAATCAACCATCCACAGGATCTAACTCTGAAACAACTGAGGTAATTTAAAATGTAGTATTTTCATTGCTTCTTTTTACAGAATGAATAAATAAAAAAAAAAAGTAATATTGTAATATTATTTTGTAATATTAGCCCTTTTTATTGTTATTCTTTTACTGAAACACTAAATGACCAGTGATCTTATTTTATTGACAATCATTAAATCATATAATTCTTTTATTTTGCATATTTTCAATACTATTTTAGTTGCCATGTTTTAGTTCAAATTATTAAAATTCTTTAAGAAAAACACTTGATGTGTCTTAAACGTTAGTTATACCTCCAAGAAATGCCATATATTATTGATTTCTTTAATAAATTTATGCATAATTTCACTAGTTAAAGACAGTCAGAATTGGTGTATTTATATTCACTGTGAGATTTTCATGATTCTGTCTCTACAGCCAATCAACTTGCCTCTGAGTCAACCATCCACAGGACCTAACTCTGAAACAACAGAGGTAATTTAAAATGTAGTTGTTTCAGTTGCTTCTTTTTACAGAATAAATAAAAAACAAATAAAGTAATATTATTTTGTAATATTAGCCCTTTTTATTGTTATTTTTTACTGAAACACTAAATGACCAGTGATCTTATCTTATTGACAGTCATTAAATCATATAATTATTTTATTTTGCATATTTTCAATACTATTTGATTGCCATGTTTTAGTTCAAATTATTACAGTTCTTTAATAAAAATACTTGATGTATCTTAAACGTTAGTTATACCTCCAAGAGATGCTATGATATTAGCATATTATTGATTTATTTAATGAATTTATGCATAATTTCACTAGTTAAAGACAGTCAGAATTGGGGTATTTATTTTCATTTTGGGATTTTCATCATGTCTCTACAGCCAATCAACTTGCCTCTGAGTCAACCATTCACAGGACCTAACTCTGAAACAACAGAGGTAAGTTAAAATCTAGTGTTTTCATTTGCTTCTTTTTACAGAATGAGAAGGCATTAACTGCATTTTAATTAGGCATTTTGTTTATATTATTTTGTAATATTAGCCCTTTGTATTGTTATACTTTCACTGAAACACTAAATGACCAATGATCTTATCTTATTAACAGTCATTAAATCATATATTTCTTTAATTTTGCATATTTTCAACACTATTTGGTTGCCATGTTTTAGTTAAATTATTACAGTTCTTTAATAAAAATACTTGATGTATCTTAAATGTTAGTTATACTTCCAAGAAATATAATATATTAAAGGCTTATTTGATTAATTCATGCATAATTTCACGGTAGTTAAAGACAGTCAGAATTGGTATATTTCTATTCACTGTGAGATTTTTTTATGATATTGTGTTTACAGACAAGTGACTTGCCTCTGAGTCAACCAATCACAGGACCTGAACCTGAAACAACAAATGAATTAGAGGTGATGTAAAACGTACATTTCCTAACAAAATGGTTTCATAGCTACATGGAAATTTTATGGAAACTATTGTAACAATGCACAAATTTTATAGAAAAAGATAATGTAAGATAATTGATGTTACTGCACAAACATTATGATTTTATACATTTTATACTGTCTAAAACGTCTTTGCAGGAGTGGAGAGCTATAAGGCGACAACAAGACCAAGAGTATGAACAATCACTGAGAGCTGATCAGGAAAAGGTATGTCTTTTAACATTCTTCAAAAGTGTTTTTATGTGTAAAATGGAAGCCAAAATATTATTAATAGATGCCCATTCACATATTGGCAGGATCGGAGGACAGAAGAAATATCTCAATATGAAGAGAGGCGCCTTAAGGTACTTTAAATTTTTCAACTTGCTTCTATTCAGGAAGGTGCTTCTTTTTAAAGTCTCATGCACATGCACCAATGTTTTTTTTTTCAAATAACATTTGTCTGTCTCACAGATAATAGAGGAAAGACTTATGAGGACAAATGAAGAACCAGCTGATGGCATACCATTGAAATTTACTTTCCCAGATGGCACAATGAAAATTAGACGGTTCCAAGTATTTGATCAAATACAGGTAAAGTTGTTGAATGACTCTATCATGTTGAGTGTTATGTTAGTTTTCGTACAAAACTTTTTGTTTTTTTTTGTGTTTTTGTTTTTTAGGCACTGTTTGACTTTGTGGGAACACATTCCTCAGCCACAGAGTATTTTTACATAAGGGAAGCTACATCAGCAGTATCAATATCCAGCACAGTTCCCGGGACTCTTCTGGATCATTACTTGACTGCCCCATTGAACATCCATGTTCGATGGATGGACATGGAGGATGTACAGGTAAATAAATTCCTATATGAAAATGTTGATTATTCCAACTTAATGAAATCCCTTTTTTTCAGGACCTTAGGAAATACAAACAACTTAGGTCTTGAATTAGTTACCATAATATTTTCAGTGAACGCATGAAGGCTTTTCAGATAATGCTACAATGCTACTGTATCATCTTTCCAAGTTAATTTACAGGAAAAAAACAACCTCATCTTACATAGATACCAATGCTTTTATATTTATTTTAATCTGGAATCTTTTACATTTATTTTTTCAGGCCATTTTCCACCAGCAAAATTCAGTTCTTTTGCCAAGTCCAGATGAATTTGAGACTAGTGAGGTTCAAGATGACCTTGAAATAATGGAATCTATGAATCCAGATGAAATTCACAGTGATGTTGACTTAGTAATCATGGATTCTGCTTCTCAAGAGAAAATGTACTCAAATCACAGTGAAATAATGGATCCTGGGCCAGAAATATATACCAACTACATTAACATAATGCCAGACAATGATTTACCTGAGCCAGATGACCAAGGACATCAAGAGGATTCTGAAGTTATGTAAGTAGCTATTATATTTTGAGACTATTGCTTTGTGTCATTTTACGTGATCTTTTAGTTGTATATAAAAACTTTATTTTGATTGCTTGTTTACTTAATGGCTCAGGTATGTGGAAGACATTGTCTGTTCTACAGAGGATATACTTTTGGAGCTTGGGAAAGAAATAAACTACAACTTAAGCTGCAGATTCAACATTAATCGGAAAAATATACTAGATGGTGCATTCAGAGCATTTGGACGAAAATCGTACGATCCCTTCAGAAGAATTTCTGTTCGATTTTCTGATGAATGTGGAAATTTTGAAGAGGCTGTGGATTTGGGAGGCCCACGGAGGGAGTTCCTTAGCTTGCTCATGGAAGAAATTGAAAAATCTGCAGTGCTTGCTGGCCCAGATGGATGCAAAAACCTTGCTCTTGACTCTGTTGGTGCGCACTTTCATTTGATCTTTGTAAATCACACAAAAATTAATTTCAGTACTTCCACTGATCCATATGGTATTTTTCACTGCACAAGTTAATTTAAACAGAAATGTCAAATCATGCTAAAGGATAGATCTTTTTTTTTTTAGCTGGTAGTGATCCTGTTGTGGATCATACCCTTTTCACATTGTTATATTAATTGTCACTTTTCCACTTCAGCTGTCAGAGAAGACAGATACTATCTTGTTGGAAAAGCAATAGCTGTCAGCATGGTTCATGGGGGACCATCTCCAGGATTCTTTTCGTCCACTTTGTTTGAATGCATCAGTAATGGACAAGTCTCACCCACCATAGAAGATGTGAATGACTTGGACTTGCAAGCTAAAATCAAAAAGGTACTTTTTGTGTATTTATAAAAGTATTTGTATCCTCAACTACTCATGATTTTATTAAAATCTTTTGAATCAAATTAAAATGTCACTATTTCTATAGTAATATATTAAAATGCTGATTCTTTTCCATCAGATTTCACATGCTGCCACCATGGAGGAGTTGTGTGAGGCAACAGAGTGTATGAGTGAATACCTGGCAAATGCAGGATGCCTTCGAGCTGTAAAATGCCTAAAAGACAAAGATCTGCTTTTACAAGACATCCTACTCTTCCAAGTCGTAAACAGACTTCATGGTCCACTTGAACGGTAAGAATGATATATGATTACATGAAGAATAGTCTATTTTAATTGGTCAGTTGCACCATTAAAGTGATAGTCATCATTTAATCTCCCTTAAGTTCCTCCAGACCTGTATGTGTTTTTTTCTTTCTTCTGCTGACCACAAAGAGGATATTTTGAAGAATGTGGGTAACCAGACAGTTGTTGGTCCCTATTGACTTCAATAGTATGACTATAATCTTTTGTGTTCTGCAGAAGAAAGAAATGCATACAGGACTTGTTTTTGTGTCAACTATCCCTTTAAGGCTGCTATTTCTTGATAACAGCTGCATATTTGAACAGTAAGGCAGAGCTCTAAATAACTCTTACTACTTTTTATTACTTAATACTATCCATACTACTTTTACAATTTAGTATTTAGGAGGGAGAGTGCTATTGGTGGTATGCCATTCCAAATTTAGCAGCAATAAATTTGTGCTCTTGTTCTCTCAGATCACTGCAGTCATTAGTTAGTGTTAGGGTTATCAAGCTAATAGATAAATAAACCTGAGAAATTGTTTGGGGTTGAAATAATTTTTTGGGACATAGTTGTAACTGAGTGCAGTAATGCACAGTCAGATGGTCATTATTTCAGCAATAGGTACATTACAAGTTGAATTAAGGTTCCTGAATTAAAGTCTCTCTTATCACAATGTACATGCAAATTAATATATATTTAATGTGTTATTTTGTACCGTCTTGAATTATGTATTTATTTTTTCATTTTATAATGACTAGCAAATTCTTTATCCCATTAGAATATATTTTTTGTTTGTCAAAGACGCTTATAACACTTTTCCAACAGTTTTTTGTAGCATTTCAAAAGTATTTTTTTTTTCTTGAAGACTTAAGGATGGCCTGAGGACTCTAGGACTGTTGGAGGCTGTTGTTCGACACAAAGACGCCTTCAGACCCCTATTTTGCAGCCCACCACAGCCACTTACAGCAGATGCCCTTGATCAATTATTCGATATTCGCTACTCCACTGCTGGAAGTAACAAGCGGGCAGAGGAAAACACCATAGTCGCATTCTGGAGGGACTACCTTCTAGATGCAGAAGGTAAGTAATTGGACTCAGTGGAATGGTGGTGGTTTCTTGTATAATAGGAACTGTAAAGCCCTAAAACAGTATGCACCATTTACACCAAAAAACAGGATTTGCTGAATTACTTTGGCTTAGTTTCTTTAGTTCCTTGTCTATTCTTTTTGTGCTAAAGCAGGGGTGTCCAAACTCTGTCCTGGAGCACTGGTGTCCTGAGTTTAGCTCCAAACTTGCTTCAACACACCTGCTTGGAAGATTCTAGCATGCCTAGTAAGACATTAATTAGTCGTTTCGGGTGTTTAATTAGGGTACGAGCTAAAATCCGCAGGATGCCGGCCCTCCAGGACCAGGATTGGACACCCCTGATCTAATTACTGAGCCTTTTCATATTTATTTATATATTCATTCATTTTTTTCACAGAGGGCACCTCTAGCTGCACGCTACAGAAAATTCTTACATTTGCAACTGGATGCAGTGCTCTTCCCGCAGTTGGATTAAAGCCAAAGCCATCAATTGAATTCTTACACCCTGTTGATACTTCACCGTGGGATACTTCACAGAGAGAGAAGTTTCCAACTGCAAACACTTGCATTAATTGCTTGCGTCTCCCGTTGCACAAGAACTATGACCTTTTTAAGTCTAATATGGACTTTGCCATTTGCAACACACAAGGGTTTGGTCAGGAGTAGCCTGAGAAAAATTCAACATTCTGCAAAGTAATAAAATGGTTAAAGAGTTTAGAAAAAGTTAGTGGTATTAATAAGTTTTATGCTGAAAGAGTTTTACACCGTTCTTAATAATGGTTTCAAAAAGGGTTTAATATAGTTTTGCATCAAATTTTGTTTTGCATCAATTTTAATGGACATAACTGTGAACAAAATAAAGAAATGCAAAGTGTTTTGAACTTTTTTTTAATAGAATGACTTTTTGTTCATGTTTTTAATGACTGTTTGTTTAGCTGAATGGAAGTTTAAAAACCTGACAAAAGATAATGTCTCAGCAGACAATTAGCAGATATTCTAAAGCTTTGGTTCTACAATAAAAAATAAATAAATCAAACACACTACAGAAACAAATGAGCAAGCTAGTTTTCCAAATATTTTTTCACTCGGTCAGTGACAGTCGTTGAGAAATTTCATTGCAGCATCTTTGATATTTCAGTTTTAAGTCTGCAATGCCTTCTATTGCTCTCAAAACCTCTTCCTGTTGCTCCTGGCTAAGGTCAACACTGGGTTGCTGGACATTAACAGCAGGGAACTGGTCATCCAATTCAACTGGGAAACTGTGAATACCATGTTGTGCCAGAAGTGCCTCTATATTTTGCTCTCTGAATGGATCATCTCCAATAGGTTGATAGAGGTGCTATCGACTCCCATGTTTGTCAGCATGCCATCTGTCCAGATCTGAGAGGGTGTTCGGTTGTTTTCTGTTCTTAGGCGGTGATGATTCCATGCTTCATGAAACCTGCTGAGTCTGCTTTGTATTTCCGGTAAGTACACAAGCTGAAGAGAAAGCCTGTGAATGTCATTTTCAGGATCTAGGGTACCACTGTCCTCAAGCCTGTAGAATTCCTTGTAGAAACTCTGCAAAACATGCAGGAAAACATCCCTCCAAAGACGCTCAATCCTCTGATTGTGCACTGATTCCCCTGTGATGTGGCTTCTGTGCTCCACTCCATGAACAAGATTCATGAACAATGCCACTTGAGTGTTTTCTCCACCATGATCTGACCGCACTCTCGATGGAAGTCCATACACACATGTGGCTTTTAAGAACTGTGTAAGCACTGTGGCAGATCTGTTGTCTGTATTACAGTTTAAGTACGTTATAAGGCGAGAATATCCATCTATTGCTCCATGAACGACCAATCCCCATCTAAAAAGAACCATGCACCAGAAAGTTATTTTGCAGCTCACTGAAAATCACATAATAAATGTAAATGCTTATTTACATTTAGTTTAGCTAAATTTTTAGTTTAGCTCCAGCTTGCCTCAACACATCTCTAGGAAGTTTTAAGCATGCCTTCTAAAATTAACTGGTTCAGGTAAGTTTAATTAGGATAGGAGCCAATACATGCAAGACAGAAGCCCTGTAGGAGGGTTGTTGCTAGAAGGGATACAACTTCGACATATTTGCTTTATTTAACTTATATTGCAGTTCTGAATTGAAAATTTTGGAATCATTACACAATTCATGTACAACTGAACGTGACAAGACAATAAACTTCTTTGCATTTTCAACATATCTGGCATACATGGCACTTGTGAATATTTTTAATTAGATTTTGCAAGGGAAAATGGTCACATCCGAACTAGAATTAGACCTAGAATTTCCATTTTTCAACTGATTAACAAAAAAAATAAATCAAACCAGAACATGGGGTTTAACAAAATTCTAATTACCTGATAAGGCGCATATTCCCATCCATATGCCACAGACTGTTTGGATATGGCACAGAATATGTTCTTCTGGCCACAGCAGCACTCCATCTATGTGCAGCAGCAGCTGGGTCAATGTTACTCAACATCACTCTCACTCTGTGTCTTGTTACCAGCAAGCCCTCTGCTCTCAGGAATGCTCTCATCATCTGTGATGTGGTATGCAAACAATGACACAAAGGCTTTGATTAAAAGTATTATACTTGAAGAAGCATTTTCATAATTTACTCTGCAAACCAGTAAGAATTAGATTTACTTAAATGTTTGTATTTGCATGTTCATTATTCCCAGTTGTTTTTTACAAAATGGCGTTAAATAAATAAAATATAAATTAAGATTTAAAAAAAAAAAAAAAAAAGTGTCTACAAAGTTCATATTTACAGTAATTAATGTAGAACACAGTGTGAAATTCATAAATTAAGTACAATGATAATTAAAATAAATTTACATTTAAAATTAAATTATGTTGATGTTAAATGTTAATTATGTTAATGTTAAAATAAATACAATTATTTAAAATAGAAAAGATAAAAAAAAGGTACCTCATTTCCAGAACTAGGATAGAGTGTATGAAGTCGTCTAACGTGCCTTTCCAACTCAACGTCAGTCAACGAAGTTGACCTCCTAATTGACATCCCCATTGCTTTTGTTCTCTTATATAAAAATGATGCAGAGCATCCCAAAAGTCGAGCCATGCGCTTGATGGTGTAGCCCTGTGTCATCAAGAATTCCAGCTGCTGTCTCGTCACTGTGATTTTGGGTCTCCCTCGCTGACCTTTTAATATACACAGAAACATGATTCAAGCGCTGTTGAGCAAAAGTCACTAGCAACAACTATAAACAGAACTCTTGTTAAGAACAAGCAAACTGAATTCTTATTTATGTTCACTGATGCTCCATAAGGAAACACGATGC
Organism: Cirrhinus mrigala; assembly: GCA_036247105.1. Lineage (NCBI taxonomy): Eukaryota > Metazoa > Chordata > Actinopteri > Cypriniformes > Cyprinidae > Cirrhinus > Cirrhinus mrigala. The sequence goes on from CM070014.1 coordinate 14,848,360, forward strand.
ATTAAGAGCCGGGGATGAAAACTTTGTGAATTTGACGATCAGGGTAAATTGAACTTATTTTGTCTCCGGGGGAACTTGTAAGTATCTTCTGTAGCTTCTGATGGGCAGTACTGAATGAAAAACATATGATATTTAGGCAAAATAAGAAAAATGTACACATCTTCAAACATGTTCAAACATTTAAATCCCTTGGCTCTTAATGCATGGTTTTTCCTTCTGGAGCATCAGTGAGTGTTTGAACCTTTTGTAATAGTTGTATACGAGTCCCTCGGTTGTCCTCAGTGCGAAAAGATGGATTTTTAAATATTTTTTCAGATAAGCAGTGGGCAGTTTAACTGTTCAGGACAAACAAGAGACTCATGAACAACCACCACTAAATAAACAAACAAACAAACAAACAAACAAAAAACAGCTGTGGATAATTCAATTAACTATGGAAACCCATTTCCGCCACCGAATAAAAAAATAAAAAACAAATATTGCGATTTTTTTTCAGAATTGTGATATAAACTCGCAATCCTGACTTTTTTTCTAAGAATTCTGAGATACAAACCAAAGTCCCTCTTTTATATAAACTCGCAATTGCGAGTTATACAGTCAGAATTCTGACTTTTTTCTCGCAATTGCGACTTTTTATCAAGCAATTCCGACTTTTTGTTTCTCTTCATTTGCTACACTTTGTGGCAGAGCACAATAGGAAACGAGATCTTTTCTTGTTAAAACGACATATGTCATAAAAACGATATGATTTTTCCATAGCTATAAGGTACATGGTTATAATATGTGAGCAAGCTAAGCGCTTGTCAGCGCGGCCTTCGCCACAGTCCTGACATAAAGCAGGATCTGCACGCTGCTGAAGTTATAGAAATACACTGTTTTACGTATTTTAATGTAATGGTTTTAATTGTAGCAGCATGTTTATTAGGATTAATCTGTCTAACTGCAAAATCCAAATACTAACCGAAAGAAAAAGAATATAAATGACAAACGGTTTGATTGTATTGTGAAGATAATGATTTCGTTCTGTTTTAAAAACGGAAATAAGCCAGATTTTTCTTTTTTTTTTTTTTTTTCATAAGAGAGCTTTTAATATTTGTGCTTGGGCGGCCCTGAAAAGCCACTTTTCAATTTCAGCTCAACCTGTCTCTCTCCCATCAGAATAAATGTTCGTCTGATGCATTCTGCATAGGCTATATTACTTGCAAATATACATCTCATATAAAGCGCAACACTGCACTTTTCGGGTCGCCGGCGCGATCACTTACATTGTGATAACAGAGGAAAGAAATATAAATGTCTTCCTTATTTTATGCACTTCCACAATAACAACAAAACATTACAAATTGCTTTGACTGTAGAAACAAACAATAATAATAATAATAATAATAGGCTAATCATACTATTATTATTAGGTGTATTATTATTATGCGTATTATACTTTTCTGAACAATCGCCTTTGGAATAATTATTTGGATGACTTAAATTTGATGTAACTGCAAATCGAAATATGAGCAGAAATAAATAAATAAATATTATATAAAAATAATAATACGCCTAATAATAATAGCTTATTATATATTATTTCGTTTTGTTTGAGTAACGGAAAAACGAAAATTACTGTAGATTTTTCGTATTTTTGTTCATGGGTAAAACAAATGATCTTATTGCTTTAATCTTTGTTTAACATGCGTTTAGTCTGATTAAATTATATACTATTTATTATATATTATTAAATGATATCTTCAACTGAATCAAGCCGCGCATCGGGTTGTTCTTCTGGGTAAAATTCAAGGCTTTACACTGTGGAAAGAAGCTGCGCTTTATTGAAGTAAATAAAACAATTTACAATTTACTTTCAAGCTGTCTATAAACATAATTTGCGACAGCGCACCCTGTATTTTTACAAAAGCAATTTGTAACATTTTGTTGTTATTGTGGAAGTACATAAAATAATGCAGACGTGTGCAGATTTATATTTCTTTCCTCTGTTATCACAATGTAAGGGATTTGCTGTTAGTCATATCCTCTGGGTCTGAGTGCAGTTATTGTAGACAGATTATTCCTAATAAACATGCCACTACAATTGAAACCATTACATTAAAGTACATAAAACAGTGTATTTCTATAACTTCAGCAGCGTGCAGATCCTGCTTTATGTCAGGACTGTGGCGAAGGCCGCGCTGACAAGCGCTTAGCTTGCTCACATATTATAACCATGTACCTTATAGCTATGGGAAAATCATATCGTTTTTATGACATATGTCGTTTTAAGAAGAAAAGATCTCGTTTCCTATTGTGCTTTGTCACAAAGTGACGCAAATGAAGAGAAACAAAAGTCAGAATTGCTAGATATAAAGTCGCAATTATAAAGTCAGAATTCTGCAATATTTGTTTTTTATTTTTTATTAGGTGGCGGAAACGGGCTTCTATAAGTAACACCACAATATTAAGAATCAAGTGTAGCCTATGTAAACTTTTGAACCAGGTCATTTGCATAAATTCAACTATTATTTTCTTTTTTGGACTATATGTCAACGTTTTAATGTAAAATATCTTATTCAGGTCAAAACTAAAAAAAAAAAAAAAAAGATCATTTTGTATGATTACTCTTATTTTGGCCAAATAAATATAATTTTGCAGATTCTGCCAGGTGTATGTAAACTCAAGTGTATTCTTTGTACATCCAAGCAGATTCCGTAATAAAAAGGCAACGCGTTTAAGTTTAATTACGTGTTGACTTAATGCATTAAGATCATTAAGATAAACTCAGTTTACACATTATTAATAAACGCATTGCGTTCACATCCTACAGTCATCAGCTTGTCTGGACATAACTATGATTTATTAATAATGTGTTTATTGCGTTTGGTCTTTTAAAATACTCTTAACGCATTGAGCTACGTTAAGTGTTTTTACGTTCAACGTTTTACCATCTTTAGCCTACTCTACTCTTAATTTGCAACATGATCCTTCAGATATCATTCTAATATTACGATCAATTATTAATGGTGCTCACTCATTAATAATTGATTATTATCAGCGTGGAAAATAGTTATGCTGCTTCACATTCTTGGGAAAATTGCAATACATCTTACGCTATTTTTCAAGATTCTATGATGAAAGTTCATCTTGCTTACTTTACCTGGACAAAATCATTTCGTGGCCACGACATTTTATCACGTCCCCAAGACAAATCTAATAAGTGAACCCAGCACGCCCCCTACTGGTCACAGCAGTAATAAAATCGCGTGGGTGTTTGAATTAATTTAAGGATTAGGCTAATGGTGCAGCTGTAATGAATATTAAGGCACTTTGTCTCGTGGCACTGACAACAGACCTATTTTGTTCCATTTCATCTGCCTAAAAAATCTGCCTTAGTTAACACGAATAAAATAGGCCTAGTTCTTCTATTCGCTAGCTAGGCTAATAGAAGTAATTTGGAAGTTTTGTTTCCTATAACGGACTTTACAGACATACTATTAAATTCAGACTACTTTGGTTTTACTTAGTAGCCTAGACTTGTGACAGTAAATACGAAGCATCTGTGTATGATACAAGCTGCAGTATAGAGGTTATGTATAGTTTAGTGTAAACATATTACAGATACCTGAGCGAATTCGAGAGACTGTGAAAGCTTCATCTCTGCGCACCCCGAGTGACTGTCTGATGAAAACTCTGAGCTCCTCAATGCTGTTGAGAAGTTCTTCCATCGTTTCAGAAGACAACAGTCCCTCGATTCTTCTCAAATTTAATAATGAAGAATCAATGGCCATCAGCTGTGCGCTTCCAATGTTTCCCTGGTTTATCGATGGTTCAACATATTTGCATTTTCTACATATTTGTTCAAGTACTTCTGCCATTTTCACCTTCTGTCTTTCCCTTCTTCTTTCCGTCTTCTTATTTCCGTTTCCTGTGTAATCTCTTTCCCATATATGTTCCTGGTTCATTAATATTCAACATACGATTAGCATACTGGGCTGAAATGCAAATTTAAAAAGTACTAGTATCTATTAAGTTCAGGATATCTCTGGTCTAAAAAGGTACTAGTAACTAAAAAATAAGAACTAGTTCTATTTTTTGCCATACAAGAAAAGTATAATTGAATACTAGTCACTATTAGAATACCTACTAGTATCTAATAAATAAGTACTAGTATCTAATGAATAAGTACTAGTAACTTTACAAAAGACACTAGTACCTAAAGAATAAGTACTAGTATCTAATGAATAAGTACTAGTATCTAATGAATAAGTACTAGTATCTAATGAATAAGTACTAGTACTTAAAGGAAAAGATACTAGTATCTAAAAAATAAGTACTAGTAACATGAAAATAGATACTAGTACGGGAAATAGATTAAATGTTAAAACGGCTTGCCATAGTATGTCACCCTATCTGCCTTTTCTTCACTTAAGAGCGGACACAGCCATTAGAACATTTTATGGGCTTGACTTCCGGTCTCATCCATATCCAGCTATTTTTAGTTGTATATTGCAAATTGGTGTGTCTTGTCGTATTATTTTAATATATTATCCTAGTTATGAACACCCTGGTTTGTAGTGCAAACAGTTTTACCGCTTACTGCATGTAGTTATCCTTCTCATTATTTCCTTTTAGCAGCCAATAAACTGGGACTCTCAACCATAACCTTGCTTCCATGTTGAAAAAAAAAAAAAAAAAAAGTAGATAATCAAAATCGTAAAATTATATTTTGCATATAGAAAATTAAGCCTGTTTTCTAAGGCCATAGAGACTCAGTGGTTACATTATTTTCACAATAATTAAGCACATCCCACCATAGCCATTATTTACTGTAATGCAAAAAGTCTCATATGGACAAATGCACAAAAACATAATAATGGTTAAATATATAGTGATGTAGGTCTATACTGGTATACATTTCAATTATTTCTTAATGAGTATTAATTAAGAGTATTGACATTTATAATAATCATACAACACTGGAAAAAAATGGCAATTCCTTTATTATTTCAGACAAATGACAAACTCTACAAATGTGCCTGGTTGGAGAACTTTAGAGACAATTTGAGTAAAAAAATAAAGATAAGAAAAATAAAACAAAGAATAGGAGCGTGAGATTTATTGTCCTGTTCTGACACAAATATAGTCTAAAACTTCAAATCCATGTTTGTTTTCTTCTCTTCTTACAAAAAAAAAAAAAAAAAAGAAAAAGAAAAAGGAAGAAAGAAAAGAAACGCAATGATTGTGGGCCTTCTTTTAGGATGGCAGACCTACAAAAAATTCCAGAGGTAGAGCAAATTTTTTTAAACACTAGATTTTAAAAACCCAGCAACAGACAGGAGAAAAGACATACAAAAAAGTACTGCAAGCCTTCAGTACCTGGTGAAAATATCATCTGTATTTCTGAGGATAAAATATCGCACGCATGGAACAGAGAGTGTAAAGGATATATTCATATGTCCATAGTAATCATTTTCCATAGTATCATTGGATATTTACATTACATCATCTAATGCCATTTCAGAATGCTCAGAAAAATAAGAGAGGTGTATAAAACTAAAAAATAATAATTGTTGTGTGACTCTGTGTACATTCTGGATCAAGCGTTTGGAATAGTGGAAAAGGTTTCAGAACTCACAAAACATTCACTCTGAAAAGGAAAACAACAACAGTGTCCTGCTGAACAGCAGTTATCTGCTCATCCAAGATTTCTGTGAAGTGATAGTTGGCCCATATAAAATTAATATTTATAAAAACAAAGCAAAAGAAAGAACAACCCCACAAAATCCACAATCAAGGACAACCAGAGGGCTCGGGCTCATACGGTTCTATGAGGGATTGGTATGAAGGTGACAGACAGGGACGCATCATGTGTCAGGCCATCACGTGGTGATGGGACTTGAGCTGCAGCTGGATGGATATCCTGAGAAAGGTGGGCTGGTTAGTTCTGGCGTCCCAAGAGGTGTAGAGCGCTGGAGAATAAAACACATGGGAGAGATGATCAGCAAAGACTATAGATTTACAAAGACAGTTCAGTCTTCTTACTTATAAATGGGGAAAAACAGCAATACGCAGTATGGCTGAAAATGTCCAATACTGTCGTATTGGAGACACTGAATGCATCACTCACCTGTTCTGTAACAGGTACTGAGCGTTCTGGATCTGGTCTTGGGTTCCGGTGATGGTGATGATGCGGTCCTCAGAACCCTGCAGGGGCTCGTCGATTTTGATTGACGCTCCGGACTCGTGACGAATCTGCTTGATCCTCTGACCGCCTTTCCCGATGATGGATCCCGCCAGCTGAGAATCACAGCAGAGGGAGGTAAACGCCATGTTTTTCTTGTGTAAAAAGTCACGCATTAGGTGCATTTACTCACATCTTTGGGAATCGTCACTTGTGTGGTGATCACAGGACCTTCACTGTAACTGCTCCTTCCACCTGAGCATACAGAGAGCGGGAAATGATCATAATAGCAGATTTACAATTTGAGAATTTCAAGAACAGTTGGGCTTCTGTATAATAGAATGGTACACTTACCAGATTGATAAGAGGAATCCCAAGATGAATTATTGTCTGATTTGAGAAAAACAAATAGAAATGGTAAATAAACTTATGTAAAGATGAAGACGACTTACGTAAATTGGGCAACTCTCTTGATAGTCAAAAAGTGTCTCAATTTAGTTTAATGCAGTAAGTAAAAACCATCTGTAAAATCTCCACTTAAAGGGGTCATCGGATGCCCATTTTTCACAAGTTGATATGATGGGTCTTAATGAAAAGTCTATAATATACTTTGGTTAAAAATTCTCAATGGTAGAGTAAAACAACATTCTTTTTACCTTGTCAAAATGAGCTCTGGGGGGGAAAAACAAACCAAAAAAAAAAAAAAAAAAAAAAACATTCCGATGGATTGTTCCTTTAAATGCAAATGAGCTCTGCTCACCACGCCCCTCTCTGTGGAGTGACCAGCTGTGCTTTGAGAGATTGTTTACTTTAGCTGCATTTAGCCACGAAACTTGCTAACTAGCACGTTATTAGGAAAGGTGGTTGCTTACATCCCTGCTCCGGCATCGAAACAATGGAGGTCGGACTGTTACAGCTGATGTAGGGCGGGTCTGAGGTAAGATGCTCATGTCAATCAACTATCGTGGGATATCCCCTTTTTCAAATCAAGCCATTCTCAGATGCCTGTCGGTGTGCCGCCACACCGACAGGCATCTGAGAATGGCTTAATTTGAAAAAGGGGATATTATTTTTACAGATTAATTAAAAGCTACTGCATGGATTTTTATCATTGTAGGGTAGACGTGTACATACACTGCCAACACACAATGTTCAAACATGTGAAAATGAACTTTGCATCCGATGACCCCTTTAATACATTAACTTTATTTTTCTCTTAAAAAAAATTGATTAAACCAACCCCAAGCAGCATGCAAAATTGTTAGTCATTAATTAAGGTTTTCAAAGGCTTTGGTGAGACAAAAATGTCTTAACTTTCTCAAAAAAAAAAAAAAAAATAGAGTTCTAGTAAAAAGTAAAAAGCAGTATGTATTTAAAGACAAACTTACCATATCCGTCATTCTGCAAAGAAAGAATGAAAGAGAACAGAAAAGTGAGAATGGAAACACTAATGCTTAAAAGCAACTTTCAGAAAACAATGTATCTATTTTGTTTATTTCCATGGCAACTAATTACTCAAACATCACCTGTTACTCAGTAACACTTGAGCTGCTGCATTGGATGCTATTAAGGAAACTTTTTGCCATGAAACAGAAACCATGACTGTCTTTTCTTTTTCGTATTGTGACATACAGTAGTCAACATCTGTGGATCAAGAAAGTTAAAAGTTGTCCTAAGATAGGAACGGGTATTGTTTTGGTTTTAGGACAACTTTGATGAAAGGTTTTAATCCACTTCAAATGTTGACTACTGTATATTAGTGCAAAATTAAAGAAAAAAATTAAAGAAGCTTGTTTCTACCACGGAATAACTAAACTGTGATATTAACTGTGATATGAGTTTTCCCCCCTCATAATTCTGAGTTTACATATTGCAGTTTTTTCCCCCCACCATGAAATAATAATAATAAAAAAAGGTTATTTCAACTATCTCACAATTCTGACTTTTTTTTTTTTCCACAATTGCATGATTATATCTCACAATGCTGAATGTTCTTTTCAGAATTCTGAGTTTATATCTCACAAAAAATCCAACCTGAGACAAAAAGTTAATTTTGAGATAAAAAGCAATTTGTACAATTTTAAATGTTTTTATTTTGTGGTATAAAACAGCTTCTCAAATAAGAAAAAAAAATAAATAAATAAAATTAGGACAGTACTTAATTTAGGCCATCAAGAATTGATTAGATCATTGTGGTTTACCAACTGTTGCAGCTGTCTCATGTAAGTACTGGTCAACTGGTTGCTGGAGAATTGAAATCTATCCACTGGACAACCTTATTGCCCAGGTACAAACATCTCCAAAGAGATGCCATAGCAAGGAGACGGGCATGCAAATGTTTTTGGTTAAATATTACAAGGGCACTTTTTTTTTCTTTTTTTTTTTTTTTTTTTTAAGAATGTACACTCCAACATTCCAAAACAAAACAAAAAAAAAAAAAAAAAAAAAGGTCAGTTTTGATTTCATGGTGACATGGACTAATGCTAATTGTGTTTTTAAATGATATACTTTTGCGAGTAATGTCTTGAAACTACACTAGCCATCATAAAACTACAAAAAGACTGAATACTGACCATGCTGCCTCCATAACGATCGCTGCGCCCTCGTCTTTCCCCACTGGAGAAAAAAAGAAAAGCAACAATAAGCTAATATCACATTCTACCACAACAAGTCAACATGACTACAAACAAGTGAAAACCTAACGCTGATTCAGAACTTACTGCCGCCGTTCATCCATGTGGCCACGCTGGGAGCTATAGGAGTACTGATCATCACTGTAAAATAAAGGAGACAAACAGCACCCATAAACAGTCAGTCAACACAAATCAATACTTAATGAAAAACTATAATTAAAATTCTTGGACAAAGTCAAATTTATGACAGAAGTATGGAAGCCCATTTCTGACACTGAATAATAATAATAATAAAAAAAAAAATGTTATTGTGATTTTTTATCTCACAATTCTGACTTTTTTCTCAAAATTGCCCGATACAAATTCAGAATTCTGACTTGTTCTCTCAGAATTATAATAGTGAGTGAATAAAGTCAAATTTTAAGGGGAAAAAGAGTGATATGTTCTCAGTTGTGAGCTTACATCTCACAATTCTGACTTTTTTCCTCAGAATTGCATGATACAAACTTGCAAATCAGACTGTTTTCTCAAAATTGTGACAAACTCGCAATTGCCAGTTATAAAGTCAGAATTGCAAGATATGAACTCACAGTTCTGACTTTTCTAAGAATTGCAAGTTTGTGACTTAAAGGAACACTCCACTTTTTTTGAAACAGGCTCATTTTCCAACTCCCCTAGAGTTATACAGATGTGTTTTTTGAACCTAATTTCAAAAAAACTGGAGTGTTCCTTTAAATGCGAGTCAAGTCGGAATTGTGAGATATAAACTCCAGAACTCGCAACTGAGAACATATCTTACCTTAGAATTATAATAGCATGAAATAAAGTCCAATTTTGAGGGGGAAAAAAACTCATGTGTTCTTAGTTGCAAGTTTATCTCACAATTCTGACTTAACTTGCACTTCAGTCACAACTGTGAGACACAAACTCACAATTCTTAGAAGAAAAAAAAAAAGTCATCTCACAATTCTGACTTTATAACTGGCAACTGCAAGTTTGTCACAATTTTGAGAAAAAAAGTCTGAATTGCGAGTTTGCATCACGTAATTCTGAAGAAAAAAAAGTCAGAATTGTGAGATGTAAACTCACAACTGTGAACATAGTCTTTTTTCCCCTCAAACCTGGACTTTCTGGATATTATAATTCTGAGAAAAAAAAAGTCAGAATTGTATGATAAAAGGTCACAATTACCTTTTTTTATTATTCAGTGGCAGAAACAGGCTTCCATACATAAGTATATACTACAATGTAATTTTTTTAAATATGCCTCACCCTCTCCTGTGGTGTGGGGGTCCCATGGGCATGTTTCGTGGAGGACGACTCCCTCCTCTTCCCCCTCTCTGGGATGGAGGCGGGCCCCTGCGAGGGCTCATGTCATCATAGTCTCTCCTGTTTTGCATGTGGTGACCGCCACGACCTCCACTGGGGGGCATTCGATCAAAGCCGCCGCCGCCGCCACCACCACTGCCGCGTCCCCTTGAGGAGAAACCTCCCATGGGCCGGCGACCCCGATCTTCATACATCATACTGAAGCCACCATAGTCGTACGTCTCATCGTAAAAGTTAGGGTCGTACTGTTGAGCTCGACCTTTAATGGGAGCCTGAAGAGACAGAGAGAGAGTTCATGAAATAGGTCTAATGACGCTGTGACAAACAGCACTGTGAAACTCAATCTGACCTCCACAATGAGCTCCAGCATGGTCTTAATGCACTCCACCACCCGCTCTGCTTTGCCCCCAACGAGAACCACGCGGTCAGTGGACTGAGGACAGCACTCCTGAAAGAGCTTGATGGTGGTCTGTGTGCTCTGGAAGAGAGGAAAAACAGATTTTGATCAGCACAGTAAATTAATTTTTTATTTTAGTTAGTTTAAATTCTCATCTCATTGTCTTACTTCACGAAGTTCCTTAATCTTAGCGCCCTTCACGCCAATGATGCTCCCAGCTAGACTCTGATGGATGAGCAGCCTCAGTTCACAGTCAAAGTCCACACCATTATGATGTTGATACTGTCCAACCAATCAGAGAGGAGAATCGAACATGTCATTTAAGTATCATACAGTGTATACATGTAAATACAAAATAATTTAATATATTTTTAATTATATATTTTAATTGTAATATTTTTGGGGTCAACTTAACATGCACAACTTCTCTGTATAAAATGTAATTTGAAATGAAGAGATCAAGAGTTACACTACCAGCAAAAGGTTTTCGAACAGTAATATTTTTAATGATTTTTTTTTTTCTTTTTTACAGAAGTCTCTTTGAATTTTTAGCATCATTACTCCAGTCTTCAGTGTCACATGATCATTCAGAAATCATTCTAAAATGATAATTTGCTGTTCAAGAAACATCATTATCAATATTTAAAACAGCAGAGTACATTTTTTTCATGATTCCTCGATGAATTGAAATATCCAACGATCAGTATTTATTTGGAATAAAAAGCTTTTGTAACATTATACACTATACCATTCAAAAGCTGAGTCAAGTTTTTTTTTTTTTTTTTTTTTTTTTTTTTATTTACTTATTCATTTGAGAAAGAAATCAATACTTCTATTTTGCAAGGATGATAAAGGCATTTATAATGTTACAAAAGATTTCTATTTCAGATAAATACTGTTCTTCTGATCTTTCTATTCATCAAAGAAACCTGAAAATATTCTGCTCAGCTGTTTTCAACATAAATGTTTTTGAGCAGCAAATGAGCATTTTAGAATGATTTCTGAAGGATCATGTGACTGGAGTAGTGATGCTATAAAATTCAGCTTTGAAATCACAGGAATAAATTGCATTTAAAATATATATTCAAATAGAAAACAGTTATTTTTAAATAGTAAAAAAAATATTTCAAAATTTTACTGTTTTTGCTGTACTTTGGATCAAATAAATGCAGGCCTGGTGAGCAGAGGAGGGGGAAAAAAAAGTTACTGTTCAAAAACGTTTGACCGGTAGTGTACATTTAAAAAAAAAAAAAAAAAAAAAAAAAAAATTAATATATATATATATATATATATATATATATATATAAAATATCTATATATCTACAAGTATTATAAACATGCAAATATTATAAAATGTTTCCTTAAAAATGCCTTATATAAATTAATATTTTTAATAAAATTAAAATCTTTTTCTAAAAAAATATATCTTTTAAAGTCAAACTTTAAAACTGAATTTAATTTCAAAAAATTATTTTTGATGACTCCTATTTGAATTGTGGGGGGAAAAAAACAAAACAACAACAAAAACTCACCTCTTCCAGAGTAGGTATGACCTTCAGCAATATCTCAGCTACTGTGGGAATGTCGGCACTGATACTTAGGATTCTGTCAAAGTAATGAATTGCATTCCACGAGAAGAGAGAAGAGAACAGATATTAGACATACCAACCGCCTGAAGAGTACGATCAGTGTTTGTGTTAGTGCATGTAACAATGAAGAGAGGGAACAACAGACCCCAAAGAGAGTCATGGAGTCATGCACTCCTTTGTCAAAGGGGAGTGGAGAACACAGGAAAACAAAGAAAAACAAACTGAAGCTCCTTCCTGTTGCTGAAATGTCAAGATACAGGGAAGGTCAGATATGCAGAGGGAGATTAAAACTGATAGAGCAGAGACAAAGTGCAGAGAGAGAGAGAGAGAGAAAATGGCAGAAATGAACATGAATGAAGCAGGAGCTCCAGATCCAATAGAGCAAGAGCAGAGACAGATGAACAGACTGGGAGTGGAGTAAAGTTCAAAAGTCACAACAGTAAAACAATACAACAGACAAAAGGGAGAAATGTAATTTACGCTTCCCCTTCACCCTCAATACATTCAGCCTTGTATTAGCAAGAAACCTTTAAAATGAGAACTGTGGAGGAAGTACATTTCCCAAAGGTACACAAAAGCTACTTCAGAGAATGTTTTTGTCGTTGGAGAGGGAAACAGGGTGGGAAAGGGCTTCCTTACATGACAGAAAAGGCATTGGAACATAGCAAAACAGCATTTCAAAATTAATATTGACAGTCATGGCAGCATCATACTCATGTTTCATGGCAGTAAGGGAGTAGTTTGTACATTAAGGATGTTAAAACAGTTCTGATATTGGCAGTAACAGAGCTGATATGACTTGGAGGTTGGAGTATCTGAGTGGCACGTACCGCTCGGGCCCACTGCTGTCTGGGACTGACACAGTGGCATTGTACTGCAGGGGGCGGGGCCAAGCACCCAGAGCAATCAAGCACACGGATGTCAATCAAGTAAGCCGCCCAATAGGAAGGGCGCGATTATGGGTGTGGCCAACCAGGGAGTCAGGAGGTCAGGCGGCAACGCAGGTGGGCGGTACGAGTCGATCCGGAATATGGGAATTGGCCAAAAATGAACAGAAAAATAAAAACAAAAACAAAAAACAAGGAAAAGGGGAGAGGGAGTGGAAGAGGAATACATTTTTTAATTGGAAACACTTGCAGTGTGACTTTCAATTCTCATAATGTTGGAGGAGAATGGAGAACAGGAGAGGAACAAAGATTTTGAGAACATATAATAGGCCAAATACTATTTCAGCCAGTATCATAGATTCACATACTCTTCAATTAACTAAAGAGTACAGTAGAATGTGGGGTATTTATGATACAAAGCACTGCTTTTGTAACACAAACTGCCTTCGTTCCACAAAATCTATTTTGGACTGAGATGATGAGTTTAAAGTGTTCTGTTGGTTTTTATATATAAATTTATATACATATACTAAAACATGTGAGCTCCACCTACCACAGTTTGTGTGCGTGGAAAGAGTGAGAATGTGCAAACGAAACAGAAGAGTACTCACATCTGTGCGCAGAGCTTTAATATTCTTCCCACCCTTTCCAATCACCGCTCCAGCATTCTGAACAGAAGAGATGATCAGCATTGAGGAACAGCGAGAGAAACAAAACTCAGAAGTGATGGCAAAATCAGATACTTACTTTGCTCTGTAGCAGGATTCTGAGCTCCACCATGTCGTCGGAATTTCGGGATCGCTTATGAGGCTTGTCCTCGTCCATATCCTCAGCAGAACGCTTACCTGAAACAGCATTCAAAATACATTTCACATGGAAGTTGAGACAGATCTTTCTTCTGTAGAGTATTATGATATTTTGGTTAAAAATTAAATATTCATGGATGAATCATTCACAATAAGATCTGTAACATGAACTTAGGGCCTGTTTACACAAGTTGTCACTTCATGCATTTTCTCTGATCGGTTAAGTATCTGATTTGCTAAAACGGCTTCATTTACACTTGGCCACTTAAATGTGTCTCTGCAAAACGGATATAAATCCGATCTTCAATTCCTGCACTCTATCCAAAGTTATTTAATTAGAAGAGTTATACTAACCTATTAAGATTTTGCTTACATTTACATTGTAAATATATTTTTTTTGCTATTTTATTACATTTTTTCAAAGGTAAATCAATGATTATATTCTTAAAGGAACCGTATGTAGGATTGTGGCCAAAACTGGTACTGCAATCACTTTCAAAATACTGTAGAACGGCGTATCCCCTCCCCCGACTCGAGGTTGCCAGCTAAGCTGCAGGATTCCGCAGGAACGTAGGCTGCTACAAGGAGCTTCCAATGGCAAGTGACGAGTCCTACACAGTAAGTTTTTTTTTCTTCTGTTACTTATGTTTATGCTTCACGAGAGATGTTTTGCGAAGTAATTATGTGTCGCAAAAATTTACTAAAGGCGATTAGCCACATATTTCGTAAAGATGTACTGTAATACCACATTTCAGTCGGAACATAGATTGTTTTCATACCGTGCTAGTGGTGCGATATAAAGCTTTTTATGAACGCATTTAGCACGGGCGACCGTGGAAAATCCACTGTGTACGGAAGCTTCGGATTCATAACGAGGTCTTTTAGGTTTCGTAGCTTTATACATGTTTTATCCGACACGTTCATAGCTGCAGCTGTAACTAGCAGAGCTGGCAACCCGGATGACGAAACTCTACTGACTTCGTGATTGGTAGATAGCTGGAGGGTGGCGCCTCAGACCAAAACACAACATGACAACATCAACATCAGTTGAGGGCTGCAACTTTCACTTTTAAATGACAATATCCTGGCCGGACCACTGTTGTCAGTGATATAAGTATTTGAAATGAACATGATTTCTTAATATCTAGTGACATGTCAGGGCCATTTTATGATTAACTGAAATAAACTTCTTACATACAGTTCCTTTAATATTTCAAGTGTAATTTATGAGATTTGTTGTATTTTGAATCAATTTTTTTTTGTAAAAGGCAAAAAGTTGATCAGTTGATGAACTTCGTTTTAAAGTTTATATTATTATATATATATATATATATATATATATATATATATATATATATATATATATATATATATATATACAGCAGTGGGAGAGCAGTTTGCACCAGTTCTCTAGTATGACCCATTTATCCTGCATTTTATTCATCAAAAGCCAATTTCAAAATCAAAAGACCGCAACAGGAGAGAGAGCGGCATCTGCACTGAAAGATAAGTTAGTCTTACTACTTTCAATGAAGATGACTGCATGTTAAGCGTCTACAATTTACTTTCAGTTTCATTTGCTGCAGTTTGCACGTTGACTTGCTAAAGAGATACTCAGCTACTCATCCACGGCAGTACGTGTTGCATTAGCGCCGTCACATCTGGCTATGACATATATAGCCTAGTGTCGTCACGATACCAAAATTTTGACTTTGATACGATACCCGACTAAAATATCACATTACTACTACTGAACTGATACTACGAAAAAAACATAGAACAACAGAAAAAGTAATTGATCTATTTATCTATTAAAACAAAGCATTTCATCCCCCTTTTAAAAAATAAATAAATAAATAATAATCACATGCCATTGCCACTATGCAGGATTATGAACAACTACCGAGCCTACAGGTATGTAGAGATCTTTGCTATATTTGTATATTAGCTTAAAGGATAAAGCCAAATCTTATTTCATGATGTAGTCATTTTATTTTATAGTCATTTGTTGTTATTTTATCTTTGTTATTAATAATAAGAACCTAGATGCAAGTAACAAACTAAAGGACAACTACAATAAAACAAAGACACAAATAAAATAAAGAGGGCCCTATGAAATCTGTCTTATTTTATCCTAAATTCCATTTGTATTTTTTTAGACTCTATTTTAATGGTTACATTAAAAAAATATTTATCAAAAAGCATGTCTAATTAATTGAAATCATGAAACTTTTTCTGGTAAATATTCCTTAAACATTGTTTTTATAACATTTTTATTAGTAGTAATAGTAGTACTACTATCTTTACATTAGGTAATTTATTAATATATTTCTGACTGTCAAGTTGAACGGCACTTTTATTTTGACAGGCTGTTGTGAAGACCATTAGGTTTCTGTTTGTACATTATATGACCATAGGTTTCCACGAAAGAAACTGTAAAATGCTCATGAAGTGACTCTCAGAGCAGTTCTAGAGATTATGTTCATGCATTCATGTACTCATATACTGAAACTGAAAACACCGGAAGCGTCACGGATATGTGTGTAGTAAACAAAACTGCGCATCTGCGCCATTCACTAACACAGACACACAGAAATACATCTCTTATTAAAATACCTTCTTAAAGTACCGGTACTAGCAAAATGTGGAATCGTACTGTTTTTAAAAGCAGGGTATTGCAATACTTTTTAAGTACCGGAATATTGTGCAACACTAATATAGCCTATAACGCTCTCGTTTATTTTTTAACGTTTTGGCAGGTGTACAATTTACATGTCCAGTTTAAACAACCAGATGCATTTACACTTGTCCAGTTTCATCTGGAACATGTCCCAGACCATCTCCTGAAGTGGTTTGAGCAATCAGATTTAAATCTGCATTTCAGAGGGCATTTACACCTTATCTTTACACAATCGGATAGCTATCCGATCAGAGAAAATGCATGAAGCGACCAGATATAAACAGGCCTTTAGAAAATAGGGCACATTTTCATTTCATGGTAGCTTCACCCCTATAAGAATACTGTATCATATTTGATTCACAAATTTCTAAGGCCTCTAAATTATCAACATGATCAAAATTTTGCTGAAAAACCTGTTGCTCACATTCTACTACATTCCTTCTGTCATCGGACTGATAGTTATCACTTTTTAGTAAGTAAAAATCCTTTTAGTATAATTGTAAAAATTTCAGGTGTGGTTTGTGTCTTTTTGCTGCGAAATATTTAAATTTTTATTAAGTAAAAATCACTTTCACAACAAATATTTACTGGTCTAAAGCAGCTTAGGTTTACTTGATTTCCCATACATACTTTTTTAGTAAAATCATCTTTAAATGTGAATAACAAATATGAGCCATCAGGCTTTTGAGAAGCATTTATTTGTTCATCTCTCAGGCATTGTAATTGTATTATTGCATGTTTTTTTCCTCCTCAAGTCTGAGCTTCGAATTCTCCTGTTTTATTTTATACGAGCCATAATACCCATATGTATCAAATCAATACTCAACAAAAGCACATATATAAACTTTTTTTTTCTTTAGATTCTATCTAAAGATTCAACAAACTGTTATATTTCAAAAACATTTGATTTTCAAACTATTATTTAATGTGTTAGGCTTTACAGGGTTAAACAAGATACAGCATGAGAAAAGTAGGGTGGGGTTTTATCCAGTGGGAAACAGAGCTGAAAATATGAGGGAAAAGATGGGGAAGATTTTTTTTTTTTTTTTTTTTAGATTTTTCTATGCACAATAACACTCATTATATTGGTTCCTTTTGATTTTGTTGCCTTAGAAAAAAAAAAAAAGAAAAAAAAAAAAAATCACTGGATCTCACCATTACTCTCTTTGTTGCCAAAAGTTTCCTCTTCATGTGGGTCATTTTCTGGCTCCATTATCTATCTACAAGCGGAGATGAACAGCCCTCTCTGTCCAAACGGATGCCTAAAGGAAAATACAAATAGTGCATGAATGAAAACATTATATGACCTGATAGGATGTTAGTCCCAAGCTTGAGTGTAAAATCATTTTAGTGATCTTATCAGAATGAACAGTGGTCTTTGTCTGTGGAGCATGATTAGGACAAAACACTGGAGGAGGAAGGATTAAAACAACTATATATTGAGTTATACAAAAGCAGAACTAAAACTAAATGTTCTGGTAGCTGTTCTCCAACAATGGAAAATATGTACTGCAATGCAACTACAATCAAAATTAAACTCGATTATTTACTGCCTGGCAAAGTATTGGAAAACAAACCTACACTTGGGGTTGCGTATCAAATCCTATTGCGCTGCCTACTTAGACAGCACTGTGTACATCACAAGGGCAAATGAACGTTCAAAAGCGCATAAGATGCTCACAAACTATTCGGCAAATTAATTCTGACAATGTCGTGTAGATATGAAGCTCGCTGTGTTTGGTTACTCGTTAGTCGCCATCTTCCTGTACTGGATCAGCTGCCTGACTAGCTAATTAACAATAGACAGAACAGTTTCAGAACGAGCTAGCTAACTAGCATAAAGTATCTGTTTTACCAACAACACTCGCGTTTACAACGCCTCGTTGTAAAAAAAAATAGAAAAATAAATACAAAATAAAAAACACACACTTCTTATAGCAACTGTGGCAATTACAGTAGATGATTAGGGTTGTTAGCTTCCTTAAGCTAACCGAGATGAAGCTAGCTTATCGCAAGAAAACATAATACAAATTGCGACCGTGTGCACGAAAAAGTACCTCAATAATTTAGGATTGTGAACCTGTTTAACACTGGAACATACTGCTCGCTTGCGTAAAAACAATAATAAAGTGATTTTTGTATCAGGAAATGTATCTACCGACCTGTTCCTGTCGTACTCCCCCTTCTCAACAACAATGACGCACAAAATCTTTCCAACGCCGCTTTACGCGGACCAATGAAAGCGCCTCCCTCCACAAAAGAAACGCACTCTGATTGGTCCAAACCGCAGCATAACCGAAACTCCAAAAGCGTCAAGGACAATCATTGGTCAAATGAAACGTCAATCTTTTAAGAACACTTTTTATGATTAGCTAGCAAGTCTGCTTGATGTCTCGCAAAGCGTAGTGTCGTTTTGTTATGAGGTAACTGATGTTTCTTTGCAAGTTATTCAATAAAGCATTAACGAAAGTAAATTAGTTGCTTTTAAGGAGTCACAAGAAGATCTGTAATACCAATACATACATGAGAACGAAGTGGCGTTCGTTAATTAGGCACCATGCAGCCTGCATGTGGAAGGATTTTCTGGTAAGGTGTGTACTTTAGCTATCATAAAACAGTTGTAAATAACAGTGATAAGTAAGATTTTTAAGCTTTTTTTATATTAGTCTCATTAAAGTTCCATTTATTTGATCAAAAATACAAATAATAATAATAATAATATCATGAAATATTTTTGCAATTTAAAAGAACAGTTTTCTATTTTAATATACTTTTAAAATGTATTTCTGTGATGTAGAGCCATTACTCAAGTGTTCAGTGTCACATGATTCTTCAGAAATCATTCTAATATGCTGATTTATTATCAATGTTGTAAACAGTTGTGCTGCTTAATATTTTTTTGAAATTGATACCTTTTCAGGATTATTTGATGGAAAAAAAGTTAAACCGTGTTTATTAAAAATAGATTCTTTACTATTACTTTTACTGTTATTACTATTATTATTATTATTATTTTTTAAATCAATTTACCACATAGTTTCTTTCAAACAAAAATGAAAGGAAAAAAAATACTTAATTTACTGCCAAACTTTGAACGGTAGTGTTTATTGTTACAAAAGATTTCTATTTTAAATGCTGTTCTTTTAAACATTTTATTCATCAAAGAATCCTGAAAAAAGTATCACAGCTTCCAAAAAAAGAAAAAAATTAAGCTGTTTTCAACATTGATAATAAATCATCATATTAGAATGATTTCTGAAGGATCATGTGACACCGAAGACTGGAGTAATGATGCCAAAAATTCAGCTTTGATCACAGGAATAAAATCTATTTTTAAAATATATTAAAATAGAAAACCACTATTTTAAATTGCAATGATATTTCACAATATTACTTTTTTTGTGTGTTTTTATCAATGTTAAAAAAACATTTAAAATCTTACTTATCCCTATACACACACACACACACATATATATATATATATATATTAAGTTACAAATTGAATAGTTAGTTGGATGCTGTAGCCTTAGATGATTTTAAAATGTTTTAAAATTGCATTGATTTCTTCATGTAAATCTTTAATACATCTTTGCCTCTTTCTGTGTTTAACAGATGAAGCTCTAGTGTTTGGGACGGTGAGAGGATGTCAGTGGGAGAAGTCCAGGTTACCCAAGCATGGCTGCGTTCTCAATGGCACATCCAGGTTCCCCATGCCTGGCTGGACGCTTGTGTGAACTGGATAAAGGAGGAAGCGGATAACGAAACTGTGTCTCAATCGCTGCTGAATAAACGCGTCCTGGAGCAATGGCTGCTGACTGACCTGCGAGATCTGTCCCACCCAGTGCTCCCTGAAAGAATATCCGAGGCACAGAAAACAGAACTAAACAGCTGTTACTGTCTTCAGATGGACTCCCTACTAGATGTCAGCCAGCCTGCCTACACTCAGCTGCAGAGCATTAGGGGCACAGACTGCACCAATGATGAAGTCTCGGCAGTTACGCCGGAAACGCAAAGGCCGTGGGAGGCCAAACCGACACGTATGTTGATGTTGCAGCTCACGGATGGAGTGCAGAGTCTGGAGGGTATGGAATACCGGCCCATTCCGGCTCTAAATGCCAACCTGCCACCCGGGATGAAGCTACAGCTAATCGGACCCATCGTCGTCCGTCTCGGGGTGTTGCTTTTGAAAGCGGAGAACGTGAAGGTGTTAGGTGGGGAGGTGGAACAGCTCTTGGAGATGTACTCTCAGAGGAGAATGCTTTGCAGAACACTCGGTTTGACTGAGGAGAACCATCCACAAGCTGAGGAACCGGATGACCAGGACCTCCTAGAAGCTGTGGTAGATCATCAAGTAGCTGACAGCGGCTACGCCAGCCTGGCTTCAGAAGCTTCCTTAAGACCACCTAATCATGAGTCACAACCCCGTCCGCAAGCGACGCCCATTTTCAGAGAAGATGACTGGGAAATGGATGAAATCCCAGATGATGACTTCAGAAGCATTCCAGACAATTTTGATGACATTCCACAGAATGTGGCGGACGATGTTCCTGAGGACTTCGATGACATCCCGTTGGAGGAGCTGGAAAGTGTGATGTCACCTATAGATTCAGAAGTCATATCAAGCAGACAGGAACACTCTGAAAACAAGCAACCTGACGCAATCCAGCCCAATACTAAAGAACCAAGCCTTTTAAGTTTCAAAAGTAGAAACTTAAATGAAGTTCCTGATGTATCTGTTGCAAGTTCCTCCATGAATGCAAACTTACCTGAAGAGCCAAGACAAACTTTTCACTCTAAAAATCTGCTTGGCAACTCCCACCATCATGAAGTTCCTCAAACATCTCTTGCAGCTTCCTCTACAAGCACAGCAGGATCTTCCAGTTGTGAACGAGATGGACCTACTCCGCCGTACCTCTGCATGCTACAGGCTGGCCGTTGGCCGCTCGCCAGAGTTCAGGTTTTACGACTACAAGCATTCATTGTCACCCTAATAGGAAATTTACGCAGTAGCAGTGGTGTTTGGAAACTTGGGGCCACCATATCAGATGGAACCGGGTACTTGGATGTGGATCTGTCTGACGCCATGCTCACCAAACTCATCGGCTACACGGCAACAGAGGCCCGAGTGCTGAGGAGAGACCCGGCGAGACGCAGTGAGGTGGACGGTGGGATTCTGCATTGTCAACGAGAGCTGGTGGATATGTGCTGTATGATGAGCGTGCAGGTGGATCAGACGGGAAAAGGAGTCGTGCTGTCTGCCAGTCCGCTCTCTGACAGGGAATGCTCCGAGATACAGGAAAGAGTGAAAGCGAGGAGGAATTAAACCGTACTCGATCTCTGGACTCTCTCTTAAGCTAATCAGTCAGTAGATTCAATGAGGTTTTAGTGGAATAACCCCAGTTTCAGTTCTCTCAATCTGTCTATAATGCAAATTCACTCATATCCGTTACATTTTAGAACCCAATGCGTTCCGTTTTTGTTTTGTTCGATTGTTGTTTTTATATTTGAATATGTATGAATGTGATTTAATAAATTTAAAATAATTTAAACATCATTTGATTTTTGTTTTTCCTTAGAACAATTTTAATTTTTACATTTTCTGAAGAAAATGTAAGCTGTTGTGGGTGGTTGCTATATGGTTTCTGTGTTCTGAGAAGTTTAATTTTTTTTTTTTTTTTTTTTTAAAATAAAACTCTCCTTAGTAGGCTGTATGATTTAAGGTGGTACTTTACCGAGTGTTTAAGACTTGTTTATAATAAAATCTTTACAATGTACAGTGCCTTGCGAAAGTATTCATACCCCTTCATTTCTTCACATTCTGTTATGTTGCTGCCTTAGGTTAAACTGCTTTAAATTACTTTTTTTTCCACATCAGTCTACACTCCATACACCATAATTTCAAGCAAAAAATAGGTTTTTAATATCTTTGCTAATTTGTGACCCTGGGCCACAAAATCAGTCATAAGGGTCATTTTTTTGAAATTGAGATTTATACTGAATAAATAAGCTTTCCATTGATCTATGGTTTGTTAGGTTCGCATAGGGCAATATTTGGCCGTGAGACAACAATTTGAAAATCTGGAATCTGAGGGTACAAAAAATCAAAATATTGAGATAATCGCCAAAGTTGTCCAAATGAAGTTCTTAGCAAGGCATATTACTAATCAAAAATTAAGTTTTGATATATTTACAGTGGGAAATGTGCAAATTATCTTAATGATCTTTACTTAATATTCCAATGATTTTTGGAATAAAAGAAAAATCAATCATTTTGACCCATGCAGTGTATTTTTGGTTATTGCTACAAATATACCAGTGCTGCTTATGACTGGTTTTGTGATCCAGGGTCACATTTATTAAAAAGATAAAACTTAAATGATTCATACCTGCAACTCTTAAAATTGAGCTCAGAAGCATTCATATTGCTTGTAGATGTAAATATGCTTTGAATGAAGTTAACCAGTGGCAAATTATTTTGAATGGTTATGATTTGGAAAGGCACACATGTCTTACAAGGTCTAACAGCTAAAAATGCATATCAGAGCAAAAACCAAGCCCTGAGGTCAAAAGAACTGCCTGTAGAGCTCAGAAACATGATTGCATCAAGCCACACATCTGGGGAAGAGTTCAGAAAAAATTCTGCTGCATTGAAGGTTCACAGAAGCATTTAGTCTCCATTACCCTTAATGGAAGAATTTTAAAACAACCAAGGCTGTGTTTCCTAAAAGCACTGTAAGCTTAAGTTGATCCACTGGTTTCTAGGGCTCCATTGGGTCTATGATGTAATTAAGCTTCCAGTGCTTTTTGGAAATGCAGCCCAGGACTCTTCCTAGAGCTGGCCTCCTGGCCAAACTGAGCAATTGATGGAGAAGGGCTTTGGTTATACTGGTGACCAAGAACCTGATGGTTACTCTGGTTGAGATCCATGATCATACATGGAAATAGGAGAAACCTACAGAAGGACTGCAATACTCCACTAAGTCAGTCTTTATGGTGGTTTGGCCAAACTCAATCCTCTCCTTAGTGAAAACACATGAAAACACACTTGAAATTTGCAAAAAAAAAAAAGCACTTAAAGAACTCTCAGATTGTGAGAAACAAGATTCTCTGGTCTGATAAACCTCAATACCAAGCATCATGTTTGAAGGAAAACAGGCACTGCTCATCACCTGCAGAGTACCATCCCAACAGTAAAGTCTGCTGTGGGGCTGTTTTTCAGCGGCAGGGACTGAGGGACTCATCAGAGTAGAAGGAAAGCTCAACACAGTTAAATATGAAGATAACCTTAATGAAAACCCAGTCCAGAGCATTCAGAACTGCAGATTGGGCAGAAGGTTCACCTTCCAACAGGATAATGACCCTAAGCACACAAGTGGCTTATAGACAACTCTGTGAATGTCCTTGAGTGGCCCAGCCACAGCCTGAGATTGATTTCCTATTTCTGGAGATCTCTGACGATGTCTGCCAGTTTCCATCCAAACTGACAGAGCTTGAGAGGTAAGGAGGTGAGGAGAAGAACGGCAGATAATTGCCAAATGCAGAATGCTTGTTGCATCATTACCAAAAAGACTTGAGGCTGTAAAGGTGATATAACTAAGTACTGAGTTAAGGGTATGAATGCTCATGCAATTTACCTATTTCAGTTTTTTTTTGTTTTTGTTTTTGATAAATTTACGAAGTTGTGACAGTTCTGTTTTTGCTTTGTCATAAGCTGGCAACATCACGTGAAAAAAAAAAAAAAACAAACAAAAAAAAAATCTCTCATACAACTCCTGTAACTGGTAGAAAAAGTACAACACAGCTTTTGCAGTCAAAATACCAACATCTTCTGACATGACATTGCAATTTCGACTATCTACAAGCAAATCTTTCCCTTCTCATGCAAGTTGTAACTGTCATCATATGTGTGCACATTCACATTAGCATATTCTCTTTGCATGGAAAATGTGATGCACATGGTCCACATTTCTTCAAAGATATTCAACAAAGGGCTTTTGGTGGTTAAACTTTGCATTTTCTTACTCCTTTGATTGAATAGATTATTATCGCTGTCTGTCCTGCTGAAAAGACTAAATAAATAAATAAAAAAATAATGATATGCAGCCTAAGCTGTTGACTGGTCCTAGTTGGTCTTCCATACTACTCATAGCAGGTTTGGTCTTAGATCTGGTCATAGGAGGCTAGTAATTTGATCATAAAGACAGTGCTTGTTGAAATTACTTATTTGTTTTCTTTTCTCAGCTAGGTTGCTGAGAAAATCAGGCAAATGACCAAGATGGTCAAGTGGTAACAGTGTTATGATATGTGGTTTCAGGTTGACTAAACTGAAGGTGGGGCAATTATTAAAAAATAAATAAATACAATTATTGATAGCACAAAAGTATTGAACTTGTGAAGTTCAAAAAAAAAAAAAAAAAAAAAAAAAAACCCATAAAATTGTCACTGCTGTAACAGTCACAGCCAAAACATATCATCATTGTTTCAGTAGTGAAAAAATGTCACAAAAGTTTAGTACAGTTAAGCAAATTTTTAGTATTTAGTATGTTTTAGTATGTGGGTTAAAATTCTGTAATGTGATGTGGTTGCTACAAAAACATTACTGTCACTACCGAAAATGTGCTGTCACGACCAAAACATGGGATGTTTCGATGTTTTGTGTATATTCAAACTAATGAATCCTTAAGTTTGAAATCAGTATGATCAACTTCATGCCTTTTACAAAGAAAAACTGGATTAAAAACACAACAAATCTCACATATTACTCTATTGTGATATATTGTTAAAAAATGTAACTGTTATTGATTTACCTCTGAAAACATTTGAATAAAATAGAAATATATATATATATATATATATATATATATATATATATATATATATATATATATACAAGGAAGATGTAAGCAAAATCTTAATAGGTCAATATAACTCTTCTTATTAAATTATATATGACTGTGTTTCGGTAGTGACAAATTTGGGGAGAAGACAAATATTCCAAAGCTTTCTGAAAATACAATATGAGAATTAACTGCACAATTACTAGAAATGTGTACCTTAGATATTATACAGTTTGCATAAATGCAAAATTTGTGGAAAAAGTGGAAAAATGTTTCTAACTCTGACTTTGAACCAATTTTGAAAGGTTTTTGTTTAGTAGTTAAAAGCATTTAATCACAACAAAACAAAACAATAAATCTGGGTAGTCTTTATGCAGTATGTTAAAACTGTACTTTACACTATTATTTATTCAAAACTAAATATAAAAAAATAAAAATATAAATCCTAAATATAAGAAACAATAACAGTATCGATTGCTATAGCAAGCAGCATCACATACATAAAATACCAATGGGCACCAACAGATGGCAGCAGTGGAATGTAATTGCTGAGTAAAATGCAAACCATCAATTCCGAGCCAAGCACATGCCACACAGACCTTTTAATGAACCAGCTAATGACAGGCTATTCTTCCTGCTGTTTACATAAAAGGTAGGCGACATAAAATCTCCATCTTGGAAAGAAAAGTCTGCGCAGCTGAAGACCAGAATACAAAATGTTGACTAGGCAGGGCTTTTATAATGAAGTATGTTTTGTCTTTTGCAATCTCATACTCCATCAGTTAAATTTAAGCACATAGTAGACCTGGCCTTAATCATATAGATTCTACAGCTTTATCTTTACGGTTTATGTTCCTGGCCTAAAAATACGTGAGTGTCATTAACTGAGTGCACCGTAAATTGCCCCTTCACGAGACTCCCACTGTGCGCGCACGCTCATCTAATTCACCACTGATTTATATTCCCGCGTCGTGCGTCAATCCTGACGTCATTAGAACGATGCGTGACCCAGGTAACCGATTGCGAGAGCTGCTATGTACTGACTTGTTTTATTGACTTGAGTCGGTTTAATAAAACGAGTCGTTCACTCAGCCTAGGTGGCGACAAGTGAGTGGCCTTTTGTGTTGTGAGCAAGACATCATTCGATTCATTAGAAATTACTTGCCATGGGACCAAAACAAATCTTAAGATCCTTAAAAATTTGCTGCTCTAATAAACCATCACAAATTTCCGCTCACCCTATAAAATAAAATAAAATAAAATAATAAATGAATTAAATTAATAAAAAAATTATAATAAAATAAATTAATTATGTAAAATAATAAATGAAAATAAAAAATGTAAAAGATAAAATTATTAATTTAATTTAATTTAATAATGACTTGCCCTGTGACCAAAACAAATCATAAGATCCTTTATTAAAATTAGCTGGTCTACAAATTAAATATCAAATTAATTATTAAAGTTAAACACACACACAAAACAAAAGAAAACAAAGAAAAAAAAAAAAAAAAGAAAAGAAAAGAAAAAATAACCAAACAGTTGCTGTTAGCCATTGACTTTCATAGTTTATTTATTTATTTATTTATTTAGTCAATGGCTACAAGCAGCTGTTTGAAACAACATGAGCATGAGCCACTGATGACAAAATAAAATAATATGATAAAATGATAATGAATGATATGATCAAATATGACAGATAATAATTCAATTAAATTAATAAAGTAAAATAAAATAAATGTAAAATTAAATACAAAAATAAATTAAATTAATAAATAAAAATGTAAAATAAAATAAATACAGAATTTAATAAATAAAATAAAATAAATTAAATTTATTTAAATTAATAAATAAAATAAACTAAAATTAATAGAACAAATTAAATTAACAAATAAAATAAAAATATAATTCAATTAAATAATTAAAATTAATTAAATAAAATGAAAATAATAAATAATGATAAATAAAAAAAACAAAAACAAAATAAATACAATAAAGTAAAATAAAATAAGTAAATAAGTAAGTAAAAAAACAGATCTGCGGCGCGGGCTTATAATAAACATTTTTATCGTGCATTGGAGTTGGAAGCTGATAGTTATCGTTTTAGTTATCTTCAGAGTTATGGTTGTTGGTCTGAATGGACGTTTAATGGACATTGCTGACAAATCGAAGCTTGGTCACGTGACTGACGATAAATATCGAATATGCAATTGGAGAGAAGCGCTGATGCGTCACCGATGCCGATATCCAGACCTGCCTATAAGAAAACATGATCATTAATTGCTTATTAATTTTGAATGCGACTTTTATCAAGCTACAAATAAATAGAAAAAAGGTATTAATGATTAATAATAATAATAATAATAATAATAAAAACAGTAGCCTGACTAAAATCCAATTTTAGTTTCATAAACGCTCTTGCGCCATTTGTTTATAGTCATCTTTCTACATACAATTCTTTCATTCCCCTTTTTTTTCTCTTGTTGTGAATCAGACTGAACGCCCTGTAAAAAGAGAGGGTCGAGAAGTATGAGTCAGTGCTCAGAAGACACGAGAACAATTCGTCCACTTAAAGATTCATTCACGAACGAAACACAACTAGTGCTGAGTGTAAACTGCATCTGTCCAGCGCTTTGCTAATTAGTGAGTGCTATTACCATAATCTGAAAAACAATTAGCTTGAAAGGAGATGAAACAACAACCCCGATTTACGCACACGCGAATTATCCGTAATTCATACGCCTTAAGGTCTTAAATCTTGATCGGTGTAATAAGAATGCTACACGCTGTCAATAATCAATGAAGTGTTTGAATGATCTCCTCTCCTCGTCTCCTCCCCTCAGATGCGCTGCGCATCATCCAGCGCTCCGCTCCCTCACTTCAGCACTCGCGTTTCTCCAGAGCGCGTCTGAGCTCACCGGACGCGTCATTTAACGCCAGCATCTCGGTCATTCATCCTTGGCAGAGCGAGGCACACGCAGGCAAGAGGAGGAGAGGAATACGGACACTTTACGCGGACAGACGCCAGACAAGGTCGACTGAGCGCTACGAGCCCTTGTGTGTTTTGCGCTCTCTCTCCGCGCGTTGGATTCCAGGGGTCTTAAATCTGGAGGCGAGGACCCGGGGATGAGCCTGCTGTCGGGGGGCTTCGGCATGGCGGGCTGGGGGTTCGGTTGGGTTCTGATGCTGCTCGCACTCTGGAGGCCCGGCACCGCTTGTCCGGAGCTCTGCACGTGCACGGGCGTGCGGATCTCGTGTGTGGATGCGGAGCGCAGTATTATGGCTTTTCCCATGCTGCAGTCCGAGGCAGAGATGGAGAATATCACGGACATGTAAGTTGTGAAGAAGAGGTCACGGAAGATCATGCATGTTGTGTCTTCAGTTAATTGCTTGATTTCTATGATTTAATTGTAAAAGTACACATTATTATAACTGCAATTATAACTGCTTCTCTTATGTGCATCAGTATGTAATTTAGATTGACTTTAATTAGGTAAGCAGTATTTTGAAATTAGCTGCTGTTTAAATCACACCATAGCAATAGGGGTTTATTTTAAGTGCATTTGTTTGAATTTAGGCCGGCAGAACGGGAATATTTTAATATTTCTGTCTTTAAAAATTAACTTAATTTATTAGAAATGATTTAGATGGTTTACTACACACTACTGATCAATTACTGAATTTGTTCAATTAATTAATTATTTTTTTTTGTGTGTTGGAATTTGCTCTGAATGACTCTTAGTGAGATTGTTCTTGTTGCTGTTTGCAGATACATTGCAAATCAAAGCAGTTTCAAATCCATTAATGAAAAAGATCTCGACTTGTACCGCAACCTCAGAAACTTGTGAGTATAAAATGTGCAACTTTTACGTTCTTCATGCCGTGAGATGGAAATGTATGACATTCGTGTTTGCGTTGTCCTGCAGAACTGTAACAAACACGAGACTTGCGTATATTTCAAGACAGGCCTTTCAAAGCAACCTGAAACTACAATATCTGTGAGTGCTTTGGTTTTAAAGAAGCTGGATGTTTAGATTAGCATGTTTTGATTGTTTAGAAAGTTTCATGTTGTGTAAAAATAAATATTAATTCTGAAATACCAACTATATTATTAAAAAACGCTACTTTTAAATCACTTTTTTTTTAATATATGTTTTTTTTGATCATTGTCTCCTTTTACAGGAATCTCAAAGAGAACAATCTGTCAAATCTATCCTGGAGGACGTTTCGTCATTTAAACATTTCATACCTGTGAGTCTCAGACCTTTTATTGAACATATATTACAGTATGTGTTTTTTGATAATAGAAAAACAATAAAAGCAGCAAATGATGCATGCACACAATATATTATTATGCATATATAATATATTAAAAAAAAAAAAAAAACGTTCAAAAGTAGTATTTATGCATTTGCAGGTTGTTGGTAAATTAGGGATTTTTTGGAATCAGCCAAACAGTACTGGTTGCCAATCAGTGCCGACATTCCCAAAAATATTGTCCGATAAACTGCAATCGCTAATATTTTAATGCACACTGTAATGATATATGCTGATGATTATATAGTCCTATCAGGTTACATGAAGAGTATGTTTTGTACTGCGAGTTTCAGGGTTCTGTCATGATAAATGTGTGTTTTTGTGTGTTGCAGGTTGCTGGCAGGCAATCCTTTGCAGTGCATATGTGAAAACGTGTGGCTGAAGCAGTGGAGAGGAGAGGAGGCCGAGGACCTGCTGTGTGTGGAGGAGGGAGGAAAGAGGAGAACGCTGTCTACACTCACACTGCCCAACTGTGGTAAGAATTAGTTTTCTAAAGAAAAGATTAGGATAAAGGGCCGCTAACTAATGATAAATGAGTACTATAAACAAAAGTTGGGTCAAACGTTGTATTTTCTGGAGCCGCTGCTCTGGATGTAGCTCTGAAGAATCTGAAGTTCAGTTTTAACAACGTTCCCTGATCGTTTCAGATAATTTCACAGTGTTTACAAAAGATTTCAGCACAGATTGTTTTGTGAACCTGTTACAAGTTCTACAGATATTGTAACCAACATTATATCAGCATTAACCCATAGCTTGCAAACAAGCGCAGCATAGTGCCGTATCCTATTTCACAGTCAAGTGTGTTAACATAAAATTTTAAAATGACCACAGCAAATGCACAATGCAAGCAAGTGTTTAAATTGAAACGGTGAAAGAGAGTCAAAAATAGTCAGGAAAAATTAAATCATGGCTGTTTTGAAACAAACAAACAAACAAACAAACAAACAAACAAATAAATAAATAAAAGTTGACCTGAGGGAAAGAATTAAATAATAATAATAATAATAATAAGGGTATTTATGGATAATTTGCATATATATGAGGGTATCATATGTGTTTATCTGTGTAATTTTAATATTTATTTTATTTATGTAATATTATAGTATTTATTATTATTATTTTAGTTATTATTTAGTTTTTGTATGTGCATTGTAATTTTTATTTATAATATATATATATATATATATATATATATATATATATAGTGTTTTATTTATTTTTATTATTTAAACATTCTATTTCAGTTAGATGGTGAGGTAATTCTGTTTTTTTCATATATTTTTTAATTTTTTTTTCAACTTTATTTTGGTTACTGAAAGCAATTTTTAATATTGGTTTTAGAAAATAAGTATATTTTTAGTTAATAATACAACACTGGTCTTTATTACAAGCTACCATGAATTTAATCCCTCAAAACTAATTTGTCAACTTCTGTGACTAGAAAACAATCAACTAAAACAGTGTACTATGACTTGGATAACTGAAAATCAGCATATTTTAAAATAAATTTAGGTAACACTTTACAATAAGATGTGACTTGTTAACACTAGTTAATGTATTAACTAACATGAACAAGCAATGAACAATACATTTGAAAACACTTTAGTATAGGGAACAATTCTCAGTATTAACTAGTTGCTTATTAGCATGCTTATTATTAACATATTCTGCGTGAACATTTTCTACATCCCTAATACCTAATACCTAAACTTAACAACTACCTTACTTACTGTTAATAAGCAGTAAATTAAGAGTTTATTGAAGCAAAAGTCATAGTTAATGGTTTATTAATAGCAAGAATTGGACCTTAAAAATAAAGTTTGACCATACATTCATTACACTATTTTTTCATTGTTGTTAATGTTAGTTAATAAAAATACAGTAATTCAATAATGCATTAGTAAATGCTGCAATTTAACGTTAACTAAAGATTAATAAATGCTGTAGAAGTATTGTTCATTCTTAGTTCATGCTAACTAATGTAGTTAACTATTGTTAACTAATGAACCTTATTGGAAAGCATTACCGAAATTTATGATTCTTTTACTCAGAGCAGAAGTCATTTAATATTTAAGACTGAAGTTTAGGTTTGTTTGTTTGGTAAGATGTGATTTGTCCAGGCTGTAGTTTTATGACTGCGGCTTGAGACGCAGATAATTATTGATCCAAAGATCAGCCTCCAGCCAGGCCTATTTTAAGCAATACCACAGCAGAAGGCCCTCGAGGGAGGAAGAGAGGACAAGAGAGCGAGGGAGGAAAAGGGAAAAATAGAGACAGACGGGGGGGATCCCCAGAATGCAAAAACACTGAGACATTTAGCACAGGGCGTCTGCTGGCCTGTGGCCAAATGCTTTTTTTTTTTTTTGTGCCATGAAAGAGAATGAGCTGCTTCAGTGAATTGTTTCAACTTACCATTTTTGGAACATCTAGAGGACCAAATGTACACGAGAGAGCTTTGCCAGTGCAGTTTAAACTGGAAAAGGAAAGTTTGGACTCTTTAATCGCAAAAATCAATCGCTCATGCTCATGTCATTCCAAACCTTTTTAATATTCTTTTTTTCTGTAAAAAGCACAAAAAAGTTTATATTTTGTAAATAAATTTGAATTTTTGAAATTTGAATATTTTGAACATTTGAATTTTTTGAAAGTCAGTTTTAGACCCAACTGAGTTCTATTATATGGACAAGAACAGCTGAAACATTCTTAAAAATATCTTCTTTTGTGTTCCTCAGAAAATCACAGGTTTGGAATGATGTGAGCGTCAGTTTTTTTTTAAAGGAATAGTTCACCCAAAAATGAAATGAATACTTACCCTAAGGCCTTCCAAGATGTAAATGAGGTTATTTCTTCATTGGAACAGATTTGAAGAAGTGTAGCATTACATCTCTTGCTCACCAATGGATCATCTGCAGTGAATGGGTGCCGTCAGAATGAGAGTCCAAATAGCTGATAAAAACATCCCAATAATCCACAAGTAATCCACACCACTCCAGTCCATCAATTAACGTCTAGTGAAGACAAACGCTGCATGTCTGGAAGAAACTAACCCATTATTAAGGGATTTTAACTTAAATCTAAACTAAAATCTGTTGCCTTCAGCTACTATACAAGTCCTTGAACCATAATACTGCTTTCTCCAGTTCAAAAGTTGTCTCGTCTGGTACAGGTCAAGCTCTGCTTTCAAGCAAAAACAACCCAAAACAGTTTTAAATAAATATGTCGGTGGATTTTAACGTGAGAGGACAACAGAGAATGGACTTTTTCACTGGAGAGAGCATTATTATAGATTATGGACTTGTATTTTGGCCAGAAGCAAAGGTTTAAAGTTAAAAACGTCTTGATGGATTTGTTTCTTACAAACGCAAAGCTTTTGGCTTCTCGAGATGTTAAATGATGGACTGGAGTCGTGAGGATTACTTGTGTTTACATTCTCATTTTGACGGCACCCATTCACTACAGAGGATCCATTGGTGAGCGACTGATGCAATGCTACATTTCTCCAAATCTGTTCCTATGATGTAACAAACTCTTCTACATCTTGGAAGGCCAGAAGGTTAGCAAATTTTCATTTTTGGGTAAACTTTGCGTCTAAGAGTATAAGAGTTGCTGAGAGAAAATTCTTTGTCTGGTCCGAACAGGCTGAAGGTCTGTGTTGTGTGGTGGATGTTAAAAATCACTCCAAGATTAACAGCGTAAGAAGCCATACATGATTCTTATGAAATTATTAAAGTTGCGTGTACGTGACCTGCAGTTTCCTGCAGAAGCAAGCGATGCCATGGGACACGGTGATAAGGATGTCAATTGGCGCAGCCTGAGAGCAGATAGAGATAGAGATCTGGTTTGGCTGTCTGTTCATGACAGAGGCGGTCAGAGCTGTCTGCACTCTTTGGCCTTGAATTTAGCGGAGGGCCCGCGGGCTAGAACGCCATTCCTGTGATGCAGACGGAGAAACACAAGCGATCTGATTTCTGAGCTGGAATATGAAATATATTGTACACTTCAGTGTGACTTTAAGTAAGAAATAAAATAAGAACTAATATTTAACTTCAGTAATGTACTCTCTACAGATTGATTCTGAATATGTATCTCAAAAAGGATTTGGTTTGTTCAAGATAAATTATGACAAGTTAATCACTCAGAAACAAATTTATAAGTTCTTTAGATTTCTTCACACTGCACTCAAGTGATGTAATCAAATCTGTTTGTTCAGACAGTACAGACAATTTTCTGTGTATGTACATTGTTTGGTGTAGTAATTATATAATAGAAAGCGTGATGAGCAACTGAGAGAAGCTGTCAGAAACAAAGGACGGAAAACTGGAAATTATTATTGAGTACATAGTGAATGGCACACTATATGAGGAAAGTGTGTTTTTTACTAAAACCAACGAGACAATGATTCGGATTAAGAATGAGAGTTTTTTGAACTGTAATACTTGATTGTTAATTAGTGTATGAATTGATTTGTGGTGTGTTTTCTGTCTAGTTCTCCCTACTGTGACTCTCAAACCCACTAAAGTGACCATGCGGAAAGGGTTAAATGTGACGCTGGTGTGCAACACCTCAGGAACGCCCACACCTACTATGAACTGGACCACCTGCAAATTAAATTCAACGAATGAGGTAATTCTAACCTTCATCTCAAATTTATAAAGCTGATTCGTGTAATTATTAGTGGCTCTTGCAGTTTATTTTCATGTGGATGTCACAGAGGACATACTATGAAAGCTTGTTTCTGCTGCTAGATAAAAATAATTAACGTAGGAAATTATTTCACAGTTCTGAGAAAAAGAAAATCAGAATTGGGAAGTATAAACTCAAAATTGCAAGATATAAATAGATTTATATCTGAATTCTGAGAAATTTATATAGAATTCCGAGAAAAATATCCAAATTGTCAAATCTAAACTTGCAACTGCAAGGGGGAAATAATTCGGAATTGTGAGAGGAAAAGTTGTAGCTTCTTTTTTATTTATCCCAAAGCAGAAAAAAAAACAAAAAAAAAACATACTTGCGAGATGTAAACTTAGAATTCAGAGAAATAAAGTCAGAATTGCGAAAAAAAAGTTCTGAGTTTATATCTTGCAATTCTGCTTTTTTCCTCAGAATTGCACAGACTTCTCAGACTTTTGTCTTGAAATTCGGAATTTATACCTCATAATTCTGTCTTTTCTTCTTGCATTTCCAGGTTTTTTTTCCAGCTAAGGAAAAAAGGCAGAATTTTATGATATAAACTCGGAATTGTGAGAACTTTTTACTTTTTTTTTTCGTGGCGGAAGCAAAAAAAAAAAAAAAAGAGCTCTGAACTGCACAATGTAAATTCGGAATTGCAAGAAATTCCAAAATTTTGTGTAATTTGGTAATACTTTATTTTAAGGTGTCCTTGTTGCATTTACTACTTTTATAATAACAATTATTAAGGCATAAATACATGCAAGTAACCCTAAGCCAAACCCAAATTCTAACCCTAACCATACAGTACGTACATGTACACTGTAAAAAACTATTTGTTGAATCAACTTAAAATAATTTAAGTTCAGTCAACTCGAAAAAAGTTTAGTCAACTTGAAATGTTAAGTTGCACTAAGTGACAACTTAGATATTTGAATTGATTCAACTTAAATTTTAAGGCAACTGGGTAACAAGCCAAGCTTTTAAGTTTAACAAACCATTTTCTTTTTGTTTAGTCAACTCAAATATCTACATTGTCACTTAGTACAACTTAACATTTCAAGTTGACTAAACTTTTTTGAGTTGACTGAACCTAAAATTTTAAGGTAGCAGGGTAACAAATGTGACCATGGACCACAAAACCAGTCATAAGTGTAAATTTGAGATTTATGCATCATCTGAAAACTGAATAAACAGGCTTTACACTGATGTATGGTTTGTTAGGATAGGACAATATTTGGTTGAGATACAACTATTTGAAATCTGGAATCTGATGGTGCCAAAAAATCTAAATATTGAGAAAATCACCTTTAAAGTTGTCCAAATGAAGTGCATAGCAATGCATATTACTAATCAAAAATTAAGTTTTGATATATTAACGGTAGGAAATGTACAAAATTTCTTCAAGGAACATGATCTTTACTTAATATCCTAATGATTTTTGGCATAAAAGAAAATCGATAAATTTGACCCATCTGATGTATTTTTAGCTATTGCTACAAATATACCTGTGCAACATAAGACTGGTTTTGTCATCCAGGGTCACAAATTATTTTAAGTTGACTCAACAAATAGAGTTTTTTTTTTTTTTTTTTTTTTTTTTTACAGTGTAGTTAATTAATATTACACAGTACTTAAATTTATAATTACAAGGACACCGTACAATAAAGTGTCACCATTATTTTTGTCCCATTTGTGTTTCATGCAGACTGTGGGAGAATGGGTAGCCATACCATTTATTATTTACAACAACAAATGAATATAGCAGAAATAATCTGCTATGCCTTGCCAGATCTCAAAAATGTTTTTTGCGAGTCAACATACTCAAGTCAACATAGATTTAATGAGCCTTTGACAAGGTTTCTGAGCGCATTATTCTGGAGCAAGCTTTGTTCAGCCCTTAGACATTTTGATGAAACATGCATTGCTAATACCTTTCTTATTATGTGACATTTGTTTTAGCTTTTTCCTATGAAGATTGCTTGTAATTATTTTTATCACATTCATAATATGTGAAATATAGAATTTTGTTGATTTGAACAGATTTTAAGGCTTTGATTTATGGAACGGGGCAGAAATACCTAATATAAATAGCCATTTGCAAACCATTTTCTTAATGTGGCGTAACAGGATATTCACAAAAACAATGCCCGAATAGCTGTTGGTTAACATTATCCAAATGGTCATCCGCCTAAGTGACGCCAACGGAAAAAGAAAGTCATTTCGGAAGAGTAGCAAGTGATTACATTTTGATTAAAGACTTTTTTTCTCTTTTCTTTGGAATGACATGCAACGATGAATTGTGCACAATAAGGCTATAAGAATCTGTAAATAGGGAGGACTTGGATTGCATGTAGACTTTAAATAGAAATGACATTGACATCTCTGTAACTCACACCCACAGCACGAGCGCTCAGGTCAGATGTCAGTGCTCAGACTCGTGAACGTCTCTTCTCTGGACAACGGATGCAAAATCACTTGCAGGTCGGAGAACATGGTGGGAGAGGCCGAGGCCTCTGTGGATCTGGACATACTGTGTAAGTTAGCAAGAGAATTTGTGCATAAGACTGCTACTTATTTAACAAACACTCATTTGTACTTTTTATTGTTATTTTTTTTTAATAGTACCCAAGGTTTGATATTTTTAAAAGAAGCCTCTTATGCCTCTTAAGCCTCTGTATTTGTTACATGTAAACATTGTCACATTCACTACTTGCATAATAAAAAATAATTAATAAATAAATAAATAAATAAATAAACCGTGAAAGGGAAAAAAAAGAAAAAGAAAAAAACAATTTTCTTGTAAGAGAAGCCTCTTATGCTCACCAAGCCTGCATTTATTTGATTAAAAATACAGTAAAAACAGTTATATTTTGAAATATTATTACAATTTAAAATAAATATTTTCCATGTGAATATATTGTAAAATATAATTTATTCCTGTGATGTAAAGCTGAATTTTCAGCATCATCACTCCAGTCTTCAGTGTCACATGATCCTTCAAAAATCATTCTAATATGCTGATTTGCTGCTCGAGAAACATAACTATTATTAATGTAGAAAACTGCTTAATATTTTTTTGTGGAAACCATAATACATTTTTTTCAGGATTCTTTGATGAATAGAAAGATAACAAACAGCACTTTCTTTTAAATTGAAAGTTTTTATAACATTATAAATGTCTTTACTGTCATTTTTAATCAATTTAATGCATCCTTGATAAGCATTAATTTCTTTCAAACAAATAAATAAATGAAAAATAAATCTTATGACTTTAAAACAGTAATGAATCCAACTCATGAATCCAAGGTTTCATTAACCAAAAATTCTGAATTTTGTCATGACAATTTGTAGTTTTAAGACTGTTTTTTATTAAGTTGCTGAATACTTACAAACTGGGCAGCCTTTTTTGGACATTTTTTGCAGCTTATTTTCAGTAAATGTTTTGAGTGGAAAAAAAACAAACATGTTTTCTGTGATATTCCCTCATAATCCATTCATTAGCAACAAGAATTTCCTCAATCTGATTCTTTATTGAACTAATAATGCATTTCAATAAGACGTAATATAAGTGTTCAAGGTAACACTTTACAATAACTTTCATTAGTTAACATTAGTTAATTACATTAGTTAAAATAAACTTAAGAATGAACAATACTTCTACAGCATTTATTAATCTGAGGTAATGTCAGTTTCAGCATTTGCATTATTAATAGGTTGTGTTCGTTAACCTGAACAATGAATGTCTGTATTTTCATTAACTAGCATTAACAAAGATTAATAAATAGCGTAATAAATGTATTGTTCATTGATGATTCATGTTAGTTAATACATTAACTAATGGTAACAAATGACACCTTATTGTAAAGTGTTTCTGTATTCAAGTATATTAGTATTCAAATTATATTTATGTTCGTATCTATCATTCATGCTGTGTGTTTATCTGTGTCATTTATTTGGGATGCCAGTTCCACCTGTAATCAGCAAACTGATGGATGCGGTCTCAGACCACCACTGGTGCATTCCCTTCAGCGTGTCGGGCAACCCAGAGCCCAAACTGAGCTGGTTATTAAACGGCAAAGCCGTGGAAGAGGGCCCCTTTATCCGTACCATGATCCACGATTACTCAGATGGTGAATACCACGGGTGCTTACACCTGGACAGCCCCACACACATCAACAACGGAAAATACACACTGCTGGCAAGTAACTCATACGGGGAGGACCGCAAGGCAGTGTTTGCGCATTTCATGCATGAGCCGTGGAACGGTGAGCTGAAACTTACATTTAACCAAATCAAAATAATTACAGTAAATGTGACAATAACAGACAGTGACTGAAAATTTGCCTTGTTTGTTTTCTTTTCCATGTTTGTCCATCAGAATCAGTTACTGATCCACTGTATTATGGTGAGTCTCTTTTAAGTCTTCATAATTAAATTATACAATAATATGAATGATTATCATAGTCATGGTTCATTTATTTGTCATATAAAAACCCATAAGACTTATTTCTTGTGTTTTAAGCAAAACGTCATATGGGTTTTGATCAAGTTACACAAGTTTACTTATTTATGTTTAATTATTTATTAAGCAATACATATATTTTTATAATATCATTAAGTCTTTATTACAAGTATGCATTATTAAAAAAAAATTCTTCTTCTCTGTTTGTTCTTTTTGTGTGTGAGATCCCACTACAGGTATGAACAAAAGACACATGCACATTATAGATTTGTAGTCTAGATGCACATGTATGTTAATGTTTCCTCTCTTTTAAACAGATGACACTCCTCTTGGACCGCCTGAGGACAAAGTTGCTGTGAGTGAAATTTAATTATTTTGCGTTTCTGTTGAGTTTTTACTGTGTCAGAGCCAAAAATGAAAAAGTCTGTGCGTTAGTGATTTTATCACAAATATGATTTTACACACAGTGCAAAGTGCAGTGCCTAAAACCCCTAAACCAGGGTAAAAAAATTGTTACACACACCCTCAAATAGTTTATTCCCCTTTTGAAAAAAAAAAAAAAAATGACAGCAATATGATAAATGACACTGATGTTTTTAAAAGTTATTTTTCTGGTAAACACGTATTCACTGTTAACTAAGAGTTTTCCCTCAGTAAACTCCTAATTTTCTGCTTATTAATAGTTAGTAAGGTAGTTGTTATGTTTAGGTATGGTGCGTTAATATGTGCTTTATAAGTACTAATAAACAGCCAGTATGCTAGTAATATGCATGCTAATAGGAGCTAGTTAATAGTTAATCTGCTACGCTTCTGCTGCTACTGCAGAGCAAATACCGAGACTTGTTACTGTTGATACATCCACAAACATGCTGCTGTGAGTACTTAATTTGAGCCGGATCCTGCCGGATCCTGTTCCGGAAAATGTCACATTTTGGATTTTTGCATTCCGGTATTTGTTTTGAAAGATCCGGCAAAGTGCATTAGATCGTGACAGTGTGTGCGTGCATACGAGACATATTTTGACCAATCAGCTTTGTTAAGTTTAAAATTCCTTCTGTTGATTGGTGCTTACTGCTTAACCCACTCTCTCCAAACGTGCACTGCTAGCAAAACATATTGTTTAGTGAGGAGCTGAATGTTTATAGAGAGTGTAGTTGTACCAGAAATAATACCAAATGAAATATTACAATACCAAGTGAAATATTATAATGTATAAACATTATAAACACTATAATCATAGCTATACGTTAGTTCTCCTAACTCCAAAACAAATCATTTAAATGTAACAGAACAAGAATGAAAAAATATATAAAGCTAAGAAACCAAAACAAAGCGAAGTACCAGGGCTCGTGTTGGGGTCACGTACCTCTGTAATTCGGCACAAATCCAAATGTTTCCATATTTGCAATGTATTTGAATGACAAACTATTATTTGTAATGTAGATTAGGCTTTGTACTTCACACACGTTCAAAATCATCCTCTTCACATGAGCAAAAATGTGCTTGGCATAACAGCAGATTGGGCTGGTTATTAAATTGACCAGTGTAACCCTTTATATGTTTGGTTGACCGTATTTTATTTTAAGAGTTATAGAGATAAGAGTTAAGAGAGATAAGAGTTAGACATATTTTGAAACCACAATGTGTTTAATTGTATTTTTGCACACTCACAGTAAAAACAAAACATTTGTGCTTTTCTAAAATAAAGCAAACAAATAGGATGCGCGTTCATTTAATGTTCTGGGAAAATTGAAGTTGTATTGTCAGTGTTGGTCACAGCACCTTTTGACTGCTGTTTTGGATCCGGCAATTATTCATTTACAAATTAGGCACTGCCCGTAGCAGATCTATACAGGTGGAGGCTGGGGAAGGTGAAGGGTTTCTGAAGTGTGCTGCAACTGCTACAGCAAACACTAGCCGAGTATTAGAATGTTGAGCAATGAGCTCATTGGCTGCTGGTGTGAAAAGAACCAATCAGCTGTGCCATGTGAATGATATAATTATATCAGATTGAGTTAGAACCTATTGGCCTGTGCCATCTAGAGTATCATGACAGAACTTTGTATTTATTTTAACTTTGTATTAAGCCATATGTTTGTAAACCTTTAGATGCCCAATCAGTTTCTAGTACAGTAAACTCTGAAAACCCATAAACCAAATGACTTGTGTAAGAGAAAATTGTCGAAATCCTTGAGTAAATGTCTTTTGCTCACAGAGGGCATGTTTTTCACTCAGATGTGCTTCAAGCTTTGATGGCTCATTGAAGGCTCTTCATTCTTCTAGGTGTACGTGGTCGTGGGAATCGCGGCGGTCACATTCACAGGCTTCATCTTGATGCTCGTCATTCTGAAGTTTGGACGCAACTCAAAGTTTGGAATCAAAGGTAAGCACCTCTCAGCTCTGTGGGCGCCTCTGCCAAAGCTTCATTACGGACTGTAGCTCTGGAAAGACGCATTGTTCTGGGTGGAATAAGTGGGTTTTCTTTTGTGAAACTTGAAAAGAAGGAATGCTAAAGGAAAGCTGTGCTTCGACTCTAATGAGCTCTACTAATTACTAATACACACCTGATCTACCATAACATGTGTTTCTCATAGAGCTTATTGAGGTGCACACTAATATTGAATAATCCTTATTGGCAATAGATGACTACCAAAGTGTTTTCTTTCATTCTCATTTGTCTCTGCTAATGGTTTGTGCCATGCGTCTTGGCTAAATCACTTCTTATAGGGAATAAACATGTGGTGGAGGGTTGACATGGAGTTTTTCATTGAGTATGTTGGTTTAGATGATGTATAATGTTTCCTTAGAAAATTATGAAAGTGCAGTTGTTGCTGTCGCAGGCCTAGGGTTGTTGCCAAACCATTGCTATACGGTGCTTAAGGTGCTCGGAGTAGTTTCATTTGACTCTTCGCAAACAGCTTGACTGACAGGCGATCTGACCAATCATAACGCTGAATCCGCCATTCTATCCGACAAACAAATCAGACAAAAGAGTAGATTAACATTGGTGGACTTAAACTTGAAAAATAGTGTGTGCTGACATCTTTCCACGGTTGAAATAAAATATGTTCTGATGTTCATTAATGTTTTTTTTGTGTGTGTGTGTGTGTGTTTTAAGTAAAGAAGAAAAGACGATCAGTTCACATATCGATTGATCTAATAAGGCAATACACTGATCTATCACGACAATTTAAAGAGATTTCTTAAAACATGACAACATTTTAAAGCTGAGACCTTGTTTCATACCAGAAGTAACCTGCTCTGTTTTGTCTGTCGGTGTGTTGTCAGTTCCCTCTTTGCTCCGCAATGTATTTTTCACTGCGTGAGAACATGATATGTGTAGTTTGAGAGTGGTGTTGTTTGACGGACATAGCAAAAGTAACTAAGGAGGGCGGGTTTTTGCGAAGGGTCAGTTCTATTGCTACGTGGTTGCTAGGGTGTTTTGAGTGGTTGCTAGGTGGTTACTTACTGGCCAAGTCAAAGGTTCTGGCGACTAGATATGGCTTTGGTTGCTCCTTCAATGGAAATCCAAGAGATTTTTTTGCCCATTTTATCATCCAGCAGGCAGAAATTGCTAAAAGTAATTGCACAGTAATTGCACTTGAAAAGTAATTGCATTTTGTCCTCAACAAATTCCACAACTATTTGTATCTGTTACACAAGCAACGCATGAAGATTTACACTGCAAAGTTTATTATTAAGTGTTAGGTGAAGTCAAATTAGCAGAATTAGCACATTATGGAGAAC
This sequence comes from Cirrhinus mrigala, assembly GCA_036247105.1. Lineage (NCBI taxonomy): Eukaryota > Metazoa > Chordata > Actinopteri > Cypriniformes > Cyprinidae > Cirrhinus > Cirrhinus mrigala. The sequence goes on from CM070014.1 coordinate 14,890,884, forward strand.
TTTCATTGTCTACATTCAATATTGTAGCAATGTATGAAGCACAGCTCACACTAAAGTCATTTCTATTGGTCAGCACAGTAAATCCACATGAAATTTTAATTGGATTCCTATTAAAATGACTGGATTCTCCATCCCATGTGACTGTATAGCTCATTTGTCTCTTTCTTTAAATATGACTCAAAGGAATGTCTACTAAATTAACGCCTTTACCAACATCAAGACATACCACAGAAATGTTTATGTTAATGCACTGTGCTCTATATCTGTGTTAGGATGAGGTTTGGGCATGTTACTTTAAAAAAGTAATTAGTTATAGTTGCTAGTTACTTCTCAAAAATAGTAACTGAGTTACATCAATCGAAAAGTAACTAATTACCAGGGAAAGTAACTACTTAAAAAATAAATTACTTAAAAAATAAACAAAATAAAATAAATAATAAAAAAAATAAATAAATAAAATTCAAAAATGTCAAATAACTTGGATGCCCCCAAATATTAAATATGTTAAATGAATAAAACACTAATCTTCGCTGTTTTAATGTTGCTGTGGGACAATGTGAGAGACATCTTCCAGGGGCTAAATATCAAGTTATTTTGTTTAAAATTGCAAAGTCTACTTTTGTGTATAGTCATAATAACAACAAAACATTGTGCTTTTGTAAAGAAAATAAACAGAGTGTGCTCTCTGCTGTCTCTATCTCTGTCACCTCTTTTCACAGACTTGTAAACAAAACAACCTGAATCTCAGCGAATACCTGCCTCATAGACATGAGACATACATCTATAGAAAGCTTGAAAATGTCTGCTTTTAAATAAAGTAAGTCATGTCGAAAACAAATATTCTCTGATAAAGTAATCTGTATAATGCCAACGTGAGCTCTGATATTTCCCGTCTAAACTCATTGGGCCTCATTTATCAATCTAACATAGAAACGAGCGCAGATCCGTGCGCACAAATCAACTTACGACAGAGTTCACGTGTGACTCATGAAACATTCATGTGCCGCCAATCCCATCGTACGAATGATCGTACGTTGATAAATGTGGCAGCTGAAAACAATCGCCATTTAAAAATCACGCCCCTAAAAACACCCCGATTTAGAAGCCTTGCCCCCAGAGTTTACGACACGGAGAAACCAAACCCGGCCAAAAAGAGGAAGTAAACTCACGAAAGAGAAATTGGTCTTACTCTAAAAACACCCTTTAACATTATAATTGCAAAAAATAGCATTAATTTATACAGTATGTATATTAAATACCAATAAATATAACAAAACATTTATAAACATTATAGCCTATGTCGTTCTCCTTAATCCACAACAAACCCTTTAAATTTAACAGTATTACAGAACAAGAATGAAAAATTAGTAGCTATAAAATGTTAAATTAAACTAAAGTAAAACACAAATTAGGCTAGTGAATACAGAATACAAACGTCAAGCTAAAATGAATAAATGAGTAAAGCGAAACTAAACAGCACTGGGCTCACAAGCCTCTCTCATCGACATCCAAATGTTTCCATTTTTTGCCATGTAACATTTGGTTGCTAAACTATTATCCATGATGTTGTTGAAATGCAAAATAAAAAATAAAATAAAAATATTTAGACATTAAAAAAACAAACAAAAAAAAAAAAAACCTATTTTCCATGAAGTAAACAAGTCTTTGTACTTAATTTGTGTTCCAGTGATTTTACAGCGGACCTTTTAAATTGAGCGGTGTAATTGCATTTTAATTTGATTAATGGCTGAAATGTCAAGTTAGGAATGCTGAAATGTTGTGTGCGTGCCCGTGAGGTGCCTGCGCGATCAGTTACATTTAATAAAGTAAAGATATAACAAATAGAATGCATTAAGAGTGTCACAAAAATGAAAGTGGCCTAAACTTGACACAAAGTTTTTTTTTTTTTTTTTTCTTTTGTTAATCTGTTAATTATTTAAGAGAAATATATTTTGTGTAGGCCTTTTTATTCTATTCCTTTTATAATTGCATTTTTTTGCCGTTCACCAAAGTGCAGCAGGTGGGTAAAGCGATGATGTGTGAATCCTCATGGTCTGTTGTTTATGCTGCTATTTGCACATATAAATCTAACGCCCTTAAAGAATAAAAAAAAAAGCTTTGTTTGTTGGCCAGAAAAATAATCTAAATGAACAAAATGCTGTCATTATAAGTTCTCAAAAATTCTCTTTGCTGCACGCAAGGCTAACTCAAAAACTTGCATACACAAGTTCAGACCAACGGTATTCCCATCACTGGTTAGGATGTGTGTAGCTTGATTGGTAGAGCACTGTGTTACAGCAGTGCAACAATCATGGGTTCGATCCCAAGAAACACACATACTGATAAAATGCATACCTTGAATGCCCTGTAAACGGCTTTCCAAAACATCTGCCAAATGTAAAGTCCACACAATGCATTTAAACAAACCTGCACATTGATTGTAACGACAGTCCATGCATCATTTCGTGACACATGCAAAACGACACTGTTGTTATTTTTACGACGGTGTAAATATAGATCGTAATAAGCTGTTTGCACATATGAGTTGTTTTTTGGAGGAGGACAGTCTGAAATTTCGCAGAACATCTTTAAATGTGACCACATCTTTAGAGATTTGTTCAAATCACTAATCCTGTGCAGTAGTAATAGTGCTGCTTGCTTTAGAAAATAATCTCAGCACATTCTCTGTCATTTACTAATTAACCTCTAAAGCAGATTTGCAGTTTGATGTTCGAACATTAAGCCGGCTGGCCTTTTTTTTTTTTTTCACATGAACGAGTGTTTGCGTTTGTCTTGGCTGCTGACAGCTTGATAGTCATTTGGTCTGAGTGAGAGCGTGTGATTGTTTTTGTGGTTTCTCTGAGAGGAAGTGTCGAGTTCGACGTCCTGAGGGGCTTATTTTCACACAGTGGTCTTGAGTGTGTGCGTAAGAGCTTCCTTGGTTGTCCACAAGGACGAAATGCATGATTACTTACCTATATGCAAGTTTCATGCTAAATTCCTATTTTGTTTGGTTCTAATCATACTTTCAATGTGTTTTGCATTTTTCTACATCATAAAAATCACAAAATGAGTGAAAACGTTCTAGATTTTTGATCCCAGATTTCCAGTGTGTTCCCAAACTTTCAGACCCCACTGAAGATACACACACAAATGCAGTATCTCGCTGCAGCGTATAGAAACACAGACCACGGAGAGAGAAGAGGAAGTGGAGTGGGAATGGAAGGAGGTGAAATTGTAGCCCTCAGGTTCAGGAAGTGAGGCTGTCTGCAGAGATGCAGCGCTCCGTCTGCTTGACACACACACAGAGAGAGAGAGAGAGTCAGCAACCTTCTGCTTATCAATGATTCAGAGGGCAGGTATCGGTTTTCTCTGGTTTGGACGAATCAAAAAAATCAATGAAGCTTGTCAAGGTCAGAAGTATCATCAGTCCTGGACTCGTGGCCTTAGGTTAACAAACTAAAGGTGCACCTCAACCACTATCCCACAATTCTCCTCGCTCCACCATCAGATGTGAAACTTTTTTTTAGGAATGTTCCTGTTGGTTCCTTCAAAGCAACATTTATACTTTCAACTCGACTCAAACAAACCAGGAACATGTTATAATATATAATGTTATAAAGATGTTATAATAATGCATTTAAAATAGAAGTTTATAAGGCAATGCTTTTCACTGAAAACAGGTTAAAAACATCACATATAGCCACATGAGAAAGTTAATTCCAAGATTATGACTTCTGCCTACTCTGGTAAACCAGTAACTTTCAAATGGATATTAGAAAAATTCTGTTTACATATAAAAAATGGGCAGAACTTTACAAAAAGTCACACTTTAGTTTAAGAATCAGTTCTCTATGACTTTTGCCTACTACTACTATTACTACTACTACTACAAGTACTAATAAACAGCAAATATGCTAGTAATAAGCATGCTAATGAGCAACTAGTTAATAGTGAGAACTGGCCCCTAAACAGAAGTGTTACCAAAATACTTTTAAAGCAATTATTAATCTTAGTTAATATTAATTTTATTGTTAAATTTACTAACATATTATTTTTAAAATAAAAAACAGCTGTTCATTGTTAGTTCATCAACTTGTTAAGATTAACAAAGATTAATAAATACTGTAAATAAATATGTTTTACCAAACATGCTGGGTTATTTTATTTAAGTCAACTATTGTTTAAAAATTCTTATATTGGAATTCATTAAATGAGGCAACAGCAATAATCAAAAGATGAACATTTATTATTAAGCAGGAACACATTAAATACATTTAAACTCGTGTAACAAGCATTTTAGACATAAAAAATGTAAGATTTAAAAGTAGCATTTTAATTTTAGTGTATTCAACCATTCTCTGCAATCACTTTTTACTGAAATAGCGCTAATTCTCATGCTGGTGTATCGCCAAATGTTGAGCCAGTGGAGGGCTGCTGTTCACTGGGGGAACCAAGAACTTCAGACCGTGGCCTCACCTTTCACTCGTAGCTAAAAGATGGCGTGACTGACTCCATAACCTGCCCATAAACAAACAGTACTGACATAAGAGAACATCAAATTAAATTAAACTCAGTACTATAATAAAATCCATTTATTTTATGCAATGCAAGAGGCGCTTCGATCGTGCAAAGTGACTGCTGATGATGCAGCTGACTGACACTTCGCCTTGTGTTGCATTGCATAAAATAATAAAATTTACAGCACAGTAAAGACTTTACAAATGAAATAAAATGTATACAAAACCTTTATTTCGCTGAAGAAGTGCACTAAAGAACCACTCTCTCCTTTAGAGAACTTAAAAAGCCCATGCTCTGACTGTAATTCAACAGCTGGGTTGTTTCGTCAGAGACAGGCTTAACCCAATGGTTGGGTAGAAAGAAAGTAACCCAGCGTTAAAAATGACTCAGCAATTTAGTTAGAGAAAAACTACCCAGCACCTGGGTAAAAAATGTTAAAAATAACCCAATAAAATGACCCAACAAGTTGAACCCAGCGTTTGGGTTAAAAAAAATAACACAGCATTTTTTAGAGTGTAGTTAATGCGTAAACACACTAAACATTAACTAATAGGACTTTATCATAAAAATGTTACCGAAATTATTTTTATTGGTAACTTTGAGCAGCAAGTCTACCCTGATCTCACAGGAAAATGTAACTATTTTATGAGGTTGCAGTTTCATATGTGCGATGTGAATCGAATGTAAACATAAAAGTTTAATAATTAAAAAATTTTATGTTTAGAGTCCACCACTAAACATAACCATTACTGGAGTGTAAACAGATTATATAAAAACATACAAACGAGATTGTACTAATTATTGAAACATAACATAGTCATGAATTGCCATGAGATTGTGTTAGGATGTACACCACTAAAATATGAATTTACAGCTAAACTAACACATTTTTATACAGAAGAATTACTTTAAGTGCTTTAACCAAAAACAAGATGCATATTTCTACTTTTAAAGCATCTGATACACTTGCTCCATTGACGTCCACTATTAGAGCATTACTGTAAAAGCAATTTTTTTCTTGCATTTACAAACCGAAGGATGAGTCAAAATGAGTTTCTGTGATCACTAATGTAGTACTAATGTGTGTTTTGTAACTGTAAAATATTAGTATCTAAATATATAAGCGATTTCAACTCAATATTTTTCTCACATTATTTTAAACAAGCATTCAATGTCAACCGGTGTCACTGATCTATATGAGGCGCGTGACTGCAGTGGATGTTGGATTTATTGAGCGCAGTACCACAGTAAATGTCCAGCCGGCGGGTCAAGGTCACATTACAGTGTTTCTGAGCGCACTGATGCTTCATTATTGTGAAGAGAGCATTCGATATTCAAGTGCATTCGAGCATTCAAGCGCCTGACCGTTATGGGATGGCTAGAGAGCAAGGTGGCAATGAGCATTATAATGTCAATATGTACGCTCAATAACGCAATTTTATGATGATAAATTAGATCCACACTATTGTTTAAAAAAAAAAGCACTTACTGTACACAAATATTTACCCAAGTTCACTAAAAAAAAGGTCATTGATAGATTTTGGAACAGACACAGAAATGTACAACCGCTGATGTCATTTTATTTTATTTTTGTACCTTTCTTTCTTTCTTTCTTTCTTCCTTTTTTTGGTGAAGTAAAAGTCTACAAGACATTTACAATGAAAGTGAATGCTGCCAACTTAACAATGTTAAAATTTCAACAGTACCATGACAGCATGTAAACAATATGGATGGTAACATGATTGTAGTGTTAAAAAATTAAATTGTGAAGTTATACCCAATATAACTAAAGCAAAATGTTATTTTAGTATTATTTATATACTATTTTTTTTTTCTTTTCTTTTTTTTTTTTTTTTTTAGCTTTCATTTTAATTTTAGCTTTATTTTTCTGCCTTTGCCATTTTCATTAGTTTTTGTTTTAATATTTCTGCTTAACTTAATTCTTTTTTATTACAGTTGTGGTTTTAGTACTTTTAATACTACAACTCAGTTAATTGCCGCTGTTCAAGTTTTATTATGCTTCAGTGTTTTGTCTAATATTTAATTTCCGTTTTAATTCAGCTTTATTTCAATTGCAAGCAAATTAATTAACTAATTAATTAATAAATATAATTGTTAACAATAACAACACTGAAGTCAAAGCGCCTGATCATAACATAAACATTTATATTTTTAAGAAAACCAGAGACGAGTCGTAATTATTTTTGAGCAATCAATATTATGCCACAAATGCTGTCGATTGATTATAGCTTTACTGCAAAAAAATACTTTTCTTGCTTGGATTTTTTGTCTTGTTTCCAGCCAAAATATCTAAAAATTCTTAAATAAAGAACGATTTTCTAGACAAGTAAAAATGATTGTCTTGTTTTCAGATAAAAATGTCAAAATTAAAATTGAATCAAGCAAAATCATCTGCCAATGGGATAAGCAAAATAATCTTGTTTTCTGTTTGAAATGAGATTATTTTTCTTATCCCACTGAATTTTCTTTTTTTTTTCTGAAAACAAGACAATAATTTTTGCTTGTCTAGAAAATCCTTCTTGATTTAAGAAGTTTTAGATATTTTGCCTGGAAACAAAAAACAAACAACAAACAAAAAAAAAAACCTTAGCAAGAAAAGCATTTTTTGCAGGTTTGTATTTAATTTGCTTGTAATTATTCTACTACATGCTATATGATGAAAAATTCTGTTAGGCTTCATATTACTATGTGATTACAATGTAATTACTAAGTAAATACAATATATAATTAAAGCTACTTTTGTGTGTCTGCTTGTAATCATAGATTCTTAATTGCATTTGTAATATAAAATTATGCCATTTCTTTCATTCTTTTTCATATATTTCATATAAAATCAGTTTGAATGTGATCATTTTGCTAGTGGTATGTTTGCCAGGAAAGGGTTAAAGGACTCATTTAGTTGAATTCTTCAAGACGACCAGAATAAGCCTTGATTGAGCGATATAAAAACTGTCATTACTGAACGGCAACTTCCGTCTGTCATTCAGAGTGCATCGGCTCTTGAAGCGCGTGTGTGTGTGTGTGTGTGTGTGTGTGTTAAGAGCTTGGGGGTGGACCTGCCTTCCCACCACATGCACTGTTGCCATAGTTACAAGCGTCATAGTTACTCTGTTCCAACGATGAATCATTCTCACAGAGCATGAATCACCATTAGCTGAGATCACACACACACACACACACACACATTCACTTGCGTAACAAGCACATCATGCATAAATGTACGTGCCTAAAAAAATTACAGTTATATATTTGTACCAGTAAATGCAGGTAGATAACAGGGGCCATTTGGTGAAAACGCAAAACTATAAATGTGAAGTTTATTCCCTTGTTTGCTTCAGGATGTTTTTATTATTGAGAGATCCTGTGCTGTCTTCTCTCTGGTTAGAGATCATTGGTGCAGTACAAGCAAAAATACATCAATGAAGCATAGAATTGTTTTTATGAAGTTGATACGTAAGGCAAAATCTGAAAACTGGCTTGGAAAAAGATGTACCTTTCAGCACAGATCAGTGTGTTGGGTTTCTGTTGTTTTCTGGTTTTAACTGGCACGTTGAGCATTTTGTTATTAATGTTGAGTGTTTGCTCCATAAAATTTTAACCATTAACTCCCTCCAGGGACAATTATGCCTGTTTCAACATGGGAAGCGCATTGTAGCTAGTGGCCACTTAAATGTCATCAATCTTATGTGACATAATTAATATTCATGTGCTCTTCCCCATCATACAGTTTGTATACTGCCTTTTGCATTATAGCTCTTGTTAAGGTTGGCAGCTGTTTTGTGCTATAGAAATGTAGGCTGGAATTTGGTGAAATTGTAGGTAAAACTGAGGAAAAGTGTGATTAATTTTGCATATGTAATGTAGAACCACTCTCGTTGTTAGTGCTTGATTGTAAGTTTAATGGCTTCTGATTTTGGTTCATGACTTCTTTGTTTCATACTAAAGCACTAGGACTAACCATATCACTCATCTCTATGTCTGCCACACTGCTTCTGCCTTTAACGTCTGGATACTTACAACATTCAAGTAGTTTGATTATTCTAATGACGCATTCCAAAAAGTCTGGAACAGTTTGGAATTTTTTAAAAGTGTTTTCTTTGTTCTTTTTAATTAATTCTTTTTAATTAATTTATTATTTGATATTTCAGTTTTCAATGTTTTATGTACTTTCTTGTTTCTTTTTATATGTTCTATTGTGTTCTGTCTTATTTAGATGGTTTCATTATGTTAATGTTGTGTTGTGTTTTTTATGTTCTGTTGTGTTTTGGCTTCTTTTTAGGTTTTGTTTTATTTCACAATGTTCCCGTCGAGGTTGTGGCGAGATAAGAATGACTCTGGTCACACCAGACTGAACTGGATCAAGAATTTGTGGCCGACCCCACCTGCAGCCTGCCAAGCCTTCTAGCCAATCATACGATAGCTCACTTTAGACAGGGCGGATTCTTATTGGCTGCTGCAGAAGAACAGTTCTCTAACTAACCCGGTCTGCAGTGGGGAACGGTGTGACCTGGTCTCGTGCTTTTGCTGAGTGGAATAAGTGGGTGAATCCATCAGTGGGTTTGTAAGCTGCTAGAATTTGTGTCAGTGGGCAAATGAACCCTGGATGCTTTAAGACAGAAGCCCAGATCGCACCCAAATGGAGTCGCTCATAAATGAATCATGCCAGATGGGCCTTTTTTCACCCTGTTCACACATTTAATGACCAGATAGCAAAATGACAGCTGAACCATAAAGATTCGCGCGCACTGAAAACACACACACATATGTGCGAAACCAGACAGTGTGCTCATTTTAACAAAACACTGATATGTACGGGACACAGTGTCTTCCTTTCATATTTTTGTATGGTAAAATTGCAGATAAAACACTTTTAATATATTTCTTGATTGTACATATTTGCTGTCCACACTATTACTAAAATAATATCACATGACACTCAGGTTGTTCATTTCATTTGAGGCAGGAAATCAGACCACAGATTAAACAGAGGCTATTCTTAAAGAAATAATTCACCCGAAAATGTGCTGAAAATTTACTCCAAGATGTAGATGAGTTTGTTTCTACATCAGAACAAAATTTGAGAAATTTAGCATTGCATCTCTTGCTCACCAATGGATTCTCTGCAATGAATGGGTGCCGTCAGAATGAGAGTCCAGACAGCTGATAAAAACATCACACTAATCCACAAGTATTCCACATCACTCCAGTTAACAACTTGAGAAGTGAAAGGCGGCAACAAATCCATCATTAAAATGTTTTTAACTTCAAATGAATCCTCTATCCACAATAATGCTTTCTTCAGTGAAAAAGTCATTTAATCTGAATCAGGATAAAAATATTTGCAGATCAAACACTGTTTACAAGCCAAAACAGTCTAAAACAGTTCTAAACAAATATGTTGGTGGACTTCGATGTGAGAGGACAACAGACGATGGACTTTTTCACTGAAGGAAGTGTTATTATGGATTATGGACTCATATTTTGAATGTTTTGAAGTTAAAAACATCTCAGTGATGGATTTGTTTCTTACAAACATGCAGCGTTTCACTTTTCAAGATGTTAATTGATGGACTGGAGTAGTGTGGATTACTTGTGGATTATTGTGATGTTTTTATCGGCTGTTTGGACTCTCATTCTGACAGCACCCATTCACTACATTCATTTAATGAAGAAAAACTCATTTACATCTTGAATTGCCCAAGTGCAAGTAATTTTCAGTCATGTTTTTCACTCTTGGTTTGATTTACTTTAATAATACAGTTAAAGCCTTTTGAAGTCAACTTTACATACACCTTGCAGAATCTGGTAACACTTCACAATAAGGTTTATTAGTTAACATTAGTTAACTACATTAGTTAACATGAACTAATAATGAACAATACCTCTACACCCTTTACTAATCTTAGTTAATGTGAATTTCAGCATTTGCTAATGCACTATTAAAATCACAAGTTGTGTTTGTTAACATTAATTAATGCACTGTGAACTAACATGAATTAACAAAGAACAACTGTATTTTTATTAACTAACATTAACAAAGATTAATAAATAGTGTATTAAATGTTTTGTTCATAGTTTGTTCATGTTAGTTAATACATTAATTAATGTTAACAAATGACACCTTATTGTAAAGTGTTACCCAGAATCTGCAAAATGTTTTTTTTTTTTTTTTACCAAAATAAGAGGGATCATACAAAATGCATGTTATTTTTTTATTTAGTACTGATTTCACATATAAGATGCTTACATATAGTCCACAAGAGAAAATAATAGTTGAACTTATGAAAATGACCTCATTTAAAAGTATACATACACTTGATTCTTAATACTGTGTTGTTACCTGAATGATGAAGGGTTGGGAATGAATTGGGAAGGGTTACTGCAAATGATTGATTGGTCAAGAAAAAGAAAAATGTCCACCGTTGAATGGCCTTCCATTTTGGCAGTCACCAGATCTTCATATGGGAACTTTTTCACAATTAAATTGTGTGTGAAATCTCATTTCATACAGAAATGCATCACATTATGAAAGTAAAATTTGGACGAATAATGTTTTATGTTGACTTTAAATGAAAAAGACACTTTTGCATAATTGTTTCATCACTGTATTTTGTGAAAGTTGTATATATTGTTTATCAGTACAAACAAAAGTCTCACTAACATAAGTGTAAAGTGTAGTTCATTTTAACTGGACGTGCACAGCTGCTTTGAAGTAGTCATAATTTTTAAATTCTAATATGATTTGATGTCTGTCTTTGTTGGATTGTCTGTGTTTTGTACATTGAATTGTTAAGTTCTGATTTTCTTAAGATTATAGATATAACATCTCCAAGTTCATTGGGAGTGTAAAATATGATGTATTGTTATTTCTTCAAAAAGATTGCAAATCAAATTTAAGTGTCTGATTCATCAAGATCTCATGAAAACAAACAAGAGATGGTGCTGCATTTAATAAAATGCATTACTTTAAAAAACACTGCTGCTGCTGCTATCATGGCTTTAGTCGGCCAGACAGAAACGCTGTTCAACACGCATAAAAAACAACCCGTCTCATGTCCCAAAGTGAGGTGGAAGAATTTCCTCTTTTGCCCCCCCTCCTACTCTCTCTGTGTGCCTCTCACACAAACACAGATGTGAAGAATGGGAGGAGTAATGCAGCTTGATATCACAGACATCTGAGCACAGAAGCAGTGATTGGCTTAGACACACAAACTGGAAGGTGAAGTTGGCTGCGTTTCTGCAAAGACCTTTAGGCGTCTTTGAATGTTCGAGTTCCCCGGGTGCAACTCGGAAAAGCAAAAAGCTCTTTTGAAATGTGGTTTTTGTCCCTATTCAGTTCATTGTGAGTGGTAATTTGTATAAGGCATGACAATAACACAACTAGCCTCACTACAGCAGGGCAGTTACTTGGTGGTTTACAGGCATCTTTAGTGGTAAGGAACCAATTTCAAAGTGGAGTTTAAAAGTGGTGTATGCTAGGGCACGTCCTGATTTTGCTGAGTTAGATGTGTTCCTGGGTCAACATATTTTGTTGACCCTGGAACAACATTTTAATCCAAAAATTTAATCTTGACCACATCCCTACACCTAAACCTAAACTTACCCATGAGTAATCCCTAAAATCAGAGGAAATGATAGATGAATAACACTGATGTACAAGCACTAAACACTGATTGTAAGCCTAAACTTCACAAAAACTATAAACTGTTTTTTCAAATCTGATTGGTTAATCACCATGTTGTTCCAGGGTCAACAAAGATGTTGATCCAGGAACATGTCGTACTTGGTAAAATCAGGTTCTGCGTATGCTAGGGCAGAAAATCACTCTTATACTCATATTAAGTATAAATGTACGTATTAATTATGATTAAAATGTAGGTATTAATGTAGGTATGAATTAAATATTAAGTATAAACTGTAGGTCCTGCACTGCTGGCTCTATAGATGATCAAAGCTCATGTGGTTTGTGGAGGAAAGGTATCTTATTGCTCTGTGATGGACACTTTTGACCAGATACTAAGCAGTGTTAGGAAAAAAAATACTTTAGGGAAAAAAGTGCTTACATAATGTTTCTAATTACACTGAGGTGATTTAGGGCAATATCTTTTCATTTGTATAACTAGCACTGATATAATTTATAATGTATTCAGATTTTTATTTATTTTTTGCTTAGATCTGGTACAAAAACAAATGAACAGGCAAAATACAATGTATATATTTAGACTTAAAACATAGTAATAAGCAGTCAAGCGGTGTAATGTTTGGTTACTCTACATCTCTAATTAGGGCTGCATGATTTGGGTGGAAAAAAATCTAAATGAAAATTTTCTGATAAAATTGCAATTGTGATTTAGCAGGGTTTTTGAATTCTAGGTTTGCTGTTCTTGTTTGTAGTGCCACACAATTTGGCCATTACATTTTATATTTTTATTTATGCATTTTAATCCAAAGCAATTTACATTGCATTCAAAGTGCACATTTCATTAGTTCATGCATTCCCTGGGAATCAAAACATTAGTAGCATTACAAGCACCATACTCTATAGTTTGAGCTACAGGAATAAAATTAATTCATAAAAATGGGATTTATATATCAATATCATTATTGTTGTTTCTTATCATTGACACACTACTACTACTACTAATGATAATAAATATAAACTGTTGTACTGTTGTAATAATAGTTTATTGTAAAATAAAAATACATAAGGAAATAATTATTAACAATAATAATAACAATAAAACTAATTATAAAAATATAAAACAAATTAATACATATTGTTGTAATACTATTTCATTGTAAAATAAAAATATATATATATATATTTAAGAAAATAAGTATATTAGTTTATATGTTTTTGTTACATTTTTAGTTTACAGTTTTACAGTTTACATTACAATACTAATATTCATGTCTTAATACCTTCAAATGTTTCAAATGTTACACCATTAAGCTTTTACAATGCCTTGCAAAAGTATTCATACTCCTTCATTTTTTTCACATTTTATGTTGCAGCCTTATGTTAAACTGCTTTAATTGACTTTTTTTTCACATCATCCACACCATAATGACAGCACAAAACAGATTTGTGATAACTTTGCAAATGTATTAAAAATAAAACAATGTAAGAAGCACATTGCATAAGTATTCATACCCTTTACTCAGTACTTAATTGAAGTACCCTTAACAGCCTCAAGTCTTTTTGGCTATGATGCGACAAGCTTTGCACATCTGCATTTGCAAATTATCTGCCACTCTTTGCCTCATCTCTTCACCTCTCAAACTCTGTCAGCTTGGATGGAGGCAGATGCACATTTTTAAGTTTCTCCAGAAAATTTGTCCCGTTGAAAGGTGAACCTTCTCAATATTTTGGTGCATTGTGCTTTCCTTCTCCTCTGACGAGTCTCTCAGTCCCTGCCACTGAAAAAAAATCCCCACAGCATGAGGCTGCTACCAGCACACTTTACTGTTGGGATGGTACTCTGCAGGTGATGAGCAGTGCCTGGTTTCCTTCAAACATGATGCTTGGAATTGAAGTCCATCAGAGCAGAGAATCTTGTTTCTCACAATCTGAGAGTTCTTTAGGTGCTATGTTGCAAATTTCAAGTGTGTTTTCATGTGTCTTCATTGAGGAGAAGATTAAGTTTGGCCACACCACCATAAAGCCCAGGACAGTGGAGTGTTGCAGTGATGTTTGTCCTTCTGTAGGATTCTCCTATCTGCACACATGATCATGGAGCTCAACTAGAGTAACCATCAGCTTCTTGGTCACCAGTCTAACCAAAGCCCTTCTCCATTAATTGCTCAGTTTGGCCAGGAGGCCAGCTCCTGGTTGTTCCAAACTTCTTCCATTAAGGGTAATGGAGACTACTTGCTTCTGTGAACCTTCAATGCAGCAGAATTTTTTCTGAACTCTTCCCCAGATGTGTGGCTTGATGCAATCATGTTTCTGAGCTCTACAGGCAGTTCTTTTGACCTCAGGGCTTGGTTTTTGCTCTGATATGCATTTTCAGCTGTTAGACCTATTTAGAGAGGTGTGTGCCTTTCCAAATCATACTCATCCAGGTGAATTTGCCACAGGTTAACTTCACTCGAAGTGTAGTAACACCTACAAGCGATATGCTCCTGAGCTCAATTTCAGCTGTCCCAGATAAGGGTATGAATACTTATGCAATGGAATCTTTTTTTTTTTTTTTTTTTTTTTTATAAATTAGCCAATTAGCCAAGATGTTAAAAACCTGTTTTTTTTTGTTTTTTTTGCTTTGTCACTGTGGTGTATGGTGTGTAGGTTGATGTGGAAAAAATGTAATTTAAAGCATTTTAACATAAGCTGCAACGCAATAAAACATGAGAAAAATGAACGGTTACGAATACTTTCAGGCACTGTATTTCTTTTTTTTTAAATAAGCACTTCTCATTAAAAGTTTAAGAAGATGGTTTGAGCACATTGTGGTCCTCAGAGACTCAAACTTTTAGATGGAGTTTAGATTTAGTCAGATTTAGATGGAGTTACTGAAAAAAGTGGATCATGCGTTGCTCACGTGTAAAAGAACACAATGCTCTGATATCTTTACTTGATAATTGCACAAAATCAGATCATGATTTTGATTTTGTTTTGATTATTTGTTTATTTTGATTATTTGCCCTCCTGCAAATCATTAGAAAATAGCTAGCTACTGGAAAACCAAGGAAATTTTCTTGGGAAAACATAAGAATTTAGATGTAACTATAGACTAGTGTTAATTAATTAATTTATTTATTATTAGAGCTCTTATTTCTATATTTTCTATATTATTTTGTTGTGTTTTGCCATTTTTGTCTATACAGTTTTTATTATTTTTATTACAGATTTTTGATATGATAAATGTTTCCTTGGCAACTAGCTGAAATAAAATGTTATTTATTTGATTTAATTTTATTTTAGGTTTTTGGATACATTTAATTTCAGTTAATGTTTATTGGATTTAGAACCATAATAAACCAAAACCAAATACAGGAATAACCAAAGTGCCAGAAAACTACAGATATTGAAATGAGTGAAGTGTGAGAGCAGACTTTTTGAAGTGTGTTCATTGGAAGTTTATCTTTTAATCCATTCTCCCGTGTTCTGATTTCTGTGGTATAATGTGTTGTATTATGTATAAACCTTTTAGGCAGCCCATTAGCCAATCCCTGATGTCCTGCATGGCAGTTTTATTTAGGTGGTTGCCGTCCTCCCTTCTGTTCACAACATCTGTTCTCTCAATATGATTCTCTCTCCATTCCTGAGAGCCACAGTCCCTCCACTGACCCTGTGAACGCGCTCACTTTACGACAAATGTTTTCTTTTCTGTACCCTGAAAATATCCAAAGGGTCTCGTGTTGAGACCAATCTCTCAGCAACTCAGAAAAGAGGAGATGTGAAAGAGTCTAAGTAAAACTTTGTAATCTAACTTTTCACCTTTGGACTGTGCGGTTACCTTCGAAGCGGCAAAGACGCTGAGTGATGCGCTCCAGTTTAAACAACACTCAAGGTGATGACACCTAGTTAGAAAAGAAAATCATTAGTACTGTCACTTTAAAAAGCTTGGCTTAGGGATTCAACTGTAGCATTCCTCTTATTTTATGTTTGGACAGAAGGATTGTTGATGATTTTAGCAAAGTTTGCTTTCAGATTACTCTGTTGAATTTCTGACCATCTGTGTTTTCATTGGACATGTTCGTTCAAAGCGAAATGCTCACGAGGGAATGCTGGGCTATGTTTGGAAAAGCGTACTACCATACGTCGCTTGATTTTTACTCTGCACTATGAACTGCTTATAATTTTATGGGGCCATTAAGATTTTTTATTGCTTTAAATTTGTATTTATTTATTTTTTTTTGATTGATTTATATTTATATTTATATTTTTATCAAAGAATCCTGAGAAAATGTATCATGGTTTTTACAAAAATTAAGCCGCACAACTGTTTTCAACATTGATAATAATAAGAAATATTTCTTGATCATCAAATTAGCATATTGGGGTGATTTCTGAAGACCGGAGTAATGATGCTGAAAATTCAGCTTTACATCACAGATATAAATTACATTTTAATAGATATTATCGTAGAAAACAGCTATTTTAAATTGTAATAATATTGCACAATATTACAATTTTTACTATATTTTTCACAGCCTTAGTTAGCGTAAGAGACAAAAACATTAAAAAATCATACCAACTCCAAATTTTTGAATATTTACTTCAGTATTATTTATTTATTTAAATTGTATTTTATTTTAATACTTTTTAAGCTTTACAGTCATCAAAGAATGCTGAAAAAATGTCTCATGGTTTCCACAACAAAAAAGAAAAGAAAAAGAAAAAACAAACAAACAAACAAACAAAAAAAACAAAACAAAAAAACAGCTATTTTAAATTGTAGTAATATTACTCAATATTACAATTTTTACTGTATTTTTCACAGCCTTGGTTAGCCTAAGAGACAAAAACATTTAAAAATCATACCAATTTACTTCAATATTTTTATTTATTTATTTATTTGTTTATTTATCTATCCATCTATTTATCTATTTGTTTGTTTATGATGTTTTTTTAATAACTTTTTAAATTTTTTAATTATTTTTTAAATGTATTTATTTATTTATTTAAATACTTTTTAAGCTTTACAGTCATCAGAGCATGCTGACAAAATGTATCATGGTTTCCACAAAAATTAACCTGCACAACTGTTTTCAATAATGATAATAATAAGACATATTTCTTGATCATCAAATCAGTATATTGGGATTATTTCTGAAGACTGGAGTAATGATGCTGAAAATTCAGCTATACATAACAGATATAATTTACATTTTAAAATATATTACAGTAGAAAACAGATATTTTAAATTGTAATAATATTACACAATATTACAGTTTTACTATATTCACAGCCTTGGTTAGCATAAGAGACACAAACATTCAAAATCATACCAACTTCACATGTTTGAATATTTATTTCATTTATTTATTTTATTATTATTATTATTATTATTATTATTATTATTATTATTATTATTATTATTATTTTATTATTATTCATATTTTCTAAAGATTTTATTTTATTTTATTTTATTTTATTTTATTTTATTTTATTTTATTTTATTTTATTTTATTTTATTTTATTTTATTTTATTTTATTTTATTTTATTTTATTTTATTTTATTTTATTTTATTTTAATACTTTTTAAGCTTTACCATCATCAAAGAATGCTAAAAAAAAGGATCATGGTTTCCACAAAAATCAAGCTACACAACTGTTTTCAACATTGATAATAATAAGAAATATTGGTAACACTTTAGTATAGGGAACAATTCTCACTATTAACTAGTTACTTATTAGCATGCCTATAGTTAACATATTGGCTGTTTATTAGTACTTATAAAGCACCTATTCTGCATGACCATATTCTACATCCCTAATCTGACCCAATACCTGAATTTAACAATTACCTTACTAACTATTAATAAGCAGCAAATTAGGAGTTTATTGAGGCAAAAGCCACAGTTAATGGTTTGTTAAAAGCGTGAACTGGACCTTAAAATAAAGTTTGCCTGAAATGTTTCTTGATCATCAAATTAGCATATTGGAATGATTTCTGAAGACTGAAGTAATGATGCTGAAAATTCAGCTTTACATCACAGATATAAATTACATTTTAATAGATATTAAAATAGACAACAGTTATTTTAAATTGCAATAATATTTCACAATATTACAGATTTTAATGTATTTTTCACAGCCTTTGTTAACATAAGAAACATTTAATCATTTATCATCAATGATACCAACTCCACGCGTTTAAATGGTAGAGTAAATTTGCCGTAATGTGTTTGAGCAAATGTGCATCCCATTATGCAATGCTTGATCTTCTGTTTCCAGTGTAACAAATTAACCAGACACAATATGAGCAACATATTAAAATCACTTGCTGTATTAAAAATAAATTGTGACAAGGCTATGTGGCAGCATATGTAATGCATAGTGTTTTTTTAAAAAAAGTACAGCCAAATAAAGGATATACTTTGCGGTATGTAGTATGCTAGTATTTCATTGTGAACACAGTCCTGGTGTTAAAGGAGAAGTCCACTTTCAGAACAGCAATTTACAGATATGTACTCACCCCCTTGTCATCCTAGATGTTCATGTCTTTCTTTCTTCAGTCGTAAAGAAATTATGTTTTTTTGAGGAAAACTTTTCAGGATTTTTCTCTATATAGTGGACTTCTATGGTGCCCCGAGTTTGAACTTTCAAAATGCAGTTTAAATGCAGTTTCAAAGGGCTCTAAACGATCCCAGCCGAGGAAGAAGGGTCTTATCTAGTGAAACAATCAGTTATTTTCATAAAAATAATACAGTTTAAATACTTTTTAATCTCAAACGCTCATCTTGTCTTACTCTCCCTGAACTCTGTGTATTCTGGCTCAAGACAGTTAGGGTATGTTGAAAAACTCCAATTGTATTTTCTCCCTCAACTTTAAAAATAATTTTAAAATCATTCTACATCGAAGGATGTACACAGAAGTACCAGCCCAGTCTTTGCAAAGTGAACATGCAAAGAAGATCAAACACCCTTAACAAAAAAGGTAAAACAGCGATATAGGACGATTTCGAAGTTGAGGGAGAACATGAGATGGGAGTTTTCTGACATACCCTAACTTTCATGAACCGAAAAAAAGAGTTCAGGCAGAGCAAATTAAAAAGAATATAAATTGTATTATTTTTTTTTAATGAAAATAACCAATCGTTTTGCTAGATAAGACCCTTCTTCCTCGGCTGGGATCGTTTACAGCCACATATGGGATCGTTTGAAGCTGCATTTACAATACATTTTGGAAGCTCAAACTCGAGCCACCATATCAGTCCATTATATGGAGAAAAAACCCCAAAAAAACATAATTTCTTTACGACTGAAGAAAGAAAGACATGAACATCTTAGCAGAATATATTTTTAACTTACTTAATTTAATTGTGTGGGGTTTTAGGATCTATTTTCACATCAGACCAGTGAAAAATGTGAATGCAGAACATGAGAAAGAAAGAGAGAGAGAGTGTTTTCCATTGTTACTTGAACTTCCTGTGACCTTGGGGTCTTCAGAAGGAAGAGGGGCTGGAGTTTTACTGTCACACGAGAGGGTGAGAGCGTTTTCGGCCTTTAAAAATAGCAGCAGGCATTAAAAGCGAGAAAAACAATCAATCTCTGTTATTTTTGGGAATATGATATTTTCCTCCGCGTTCTGGCCTGAACGTGTCTCTGAGAGTGCTCTGTGCTGGGGTCCCAGTCAGGACTGCTGTGTAACCGAAATCCAATCCTGAAAACAATCCATCCGCTGCTGTCCTCTCTCAACGCGCTCTCCTTCCCCCCCATCCATCATTCCATCCATCCATCCATCCGTCTATCTATCTCTTCTCATTAACTCCTCTGATCGATAGATCACTTCCTCTCTGCTAGCAAGAAGAAAATAAGAGTTTGAGAGTGCAGTGGCCGGGTTTCCTTACCGGATACACACACACACACACACACACACACACACAGCTCTCGGTTCAGTCTGAAAGGATCTGTGTGTATTTTGGCCCATGTGCTGAATGTTCAAAAACACCTGAAATCAAGCCAGTGCGTTTCACCTGTGCCTGATGCATTTTTATGTACAATACAAATTTTTAAATACATAATGAAAATATTTAGTAGTTACTATTAATGTAAAATATTAAAAAAATAACACTTAAGGGCCAGTCACAAAAGTAAAAACTTTTACAGTTTAATTATTTTATGCATTTTGGCCATTCATTTACATGACAGCATTTTGGGGACTTGAAAATACAACATTTGAAAATGGGTTTCAAAGTGCAAGTATTGAGTTTTTTTTTTTTTTTTTTTTTAATTTTGAAACTTGAATTTTTGAAAATGTTACTGTTATTGTCTCCATAGAAACTATAAAAATGTGTACTTGTGAAAACGGTGATGTCATGCGCATATGTACAGCATATTGAGTGTAAACTTAAATTTACATTTTAATACAGTTTAAATTTACATTTAAATTTCATTAACTGATATAATGTTAATATGCCAACTTATTGAAACACTGAAATCTGTTTTGTACCTTTGTAATACACTGAGAACCACCAAAAGCAGGTGGTGATGAGAAACTCCCATGACGAACCAAAGCCGGAAACAAGTAGCTTTTTTACTAACACTAGACTACTAGAAGGTGCACAGTGTCATTTACACAAACACTAAACACCATCATCGTAGCGCACATGAAACTGAAATAATGCAATAAACATTCATCTAACATTAGATGTAACATACAACCCTAGTGTACAAAACTAATAAGAGGAAACGAAATTTCAATGAAATTTTGAATGAATTTTAACCAAAAAACATAAAATTTGAAATGTAATGCAGGAAATTCTGGGAATGTGAATTTTACGGTTATTCACTGTAAATTTTACGTTCTTTTATCACTTCCGAAAACGGTATACTACTGTAAAATTACATGCAATGTACAATACAGTTTTTCACTGTATATAGTAGGGGAACATTAACCATTTAATAGGTTTTTACTGAAGCATTTTTAGCCTTTTACTGTTAGATTCACGTCATTTTTATAGTGTACCATATTATTTTATTGTTATCTTAATTATGAACACACTGGCTTGTGGTGCAAATAGTTTTACCGTTTACTGCACATTGTTATTCTTCTCGTTATTTCACTACAGCAGACAATGAACCAGATATCTAACCCACAGGCTTTTTCATATCAGTCAATATTGATAATTATCACAATAAATCTTTATTTCTTTCAAGTTTAAAGACAGATTTTTGCTCCTAAGTAAAAGTTGTAAAAACCAGACTGTTAATTGTGGGTTTTAATCTACTCTTTATAGTCAGGTCATGACAAACACTTCACGTTTTTGAATTTTTACACTTTTCCAGTCATTTTTCCTTAACAATATCTTAATAGAAAGATTAATTTCTTAGTTTCTGCGAGTTCTACTGAGTGATATTGTTTAGAATCATGAAACAGCTTTGTGTTGCCTAACTTTGATGATGTGTATCTTCAGCACAGTTTGCAGTTTTTTGTCTCTTAGAAATGCACATTTGACTATAGCTTGAGTTGAAGGAGTAGAAATTCATGTTCAATATCACAAACAGTAACATCTGTAAAAATTCTAACGACCTCATTTTTATATGGTGAAATGTAATTATTCTGACTGTTTGAGTTTGATTAAAATTTACCATTTGTCTTCCATAGTAGCATGCATTTAGATCATGATAACCAGAGTTAAAACCACTCATACAGTAGCACCTCGATACCATGGTAAAAATGTAACTATATTGTTTCTAGGTATTTTTATGAAAACAGTAGTCTAAATACATTTAGTACAAACACTATAGCTTAAGCACAAAAAATAGTGCATTTATATTCCGCTACTGCTTTAATACATTTAACACATCTACATTACTTATATAATCAAATTTGATGTGAATATCCCACATTTGTGCCACAATACCATGGTGCAGTTAGTGTTACTACAGTAAATCCGTGGTAAATGATGGTCATTTGTAGATTGAAAAGCCTTCTGACTGTATCGTTGCACACAGTGTTTCTCCTGTTTGTCAGTGCTGTTATAAACTAGTTTAAATCACGTCACACATCATTTGTGTTCTTCGCTGAATTTATGCAGCTCACACTGGGTCTCACAGCCCTATTTGCAATGTAGTGAAGTTTCCCAAAATAAAAATACCTTCAAAAGATACTTGAAAAATAAATAACAAAGTAAAATTCTTTATTAAAGTCCACCACTAATCAAACCAAGCAGCATTCTGTTGGTCAGTGCAGGACATTCACATTAAAATCAAACTCAATGCAAAATCTGCATGTGGAAATATTTCTGATTTCTCATTTAAATGGGAGTTTGTCTATACATTTATTAAGTAATGGTAAACGTGACCACCTTTAAACAAACAATAACTCTCCTCTATGACTGAATTAGTCAGTGTGGACAGATTTAACGCATCCTTTACAAGAAATTTTAATAGAAATGGAAAGTAGGTGGCTTTATTGGACCAGAGTTGGCCTTTTTAACAAAATAAAGGCTTTGCATCCCAAATATTTTTTCATTCGCTAATGCGCTGGATACTACGGAAGCCTGTTTGGAAGCCACTAAAAAAAAAAAGGTTATTGTGACTTTTTTCACAATTCTGAGAAAAAGGTCAGAACTGTGAGATAAACTCACAAGTGCAAGTTATTAAGTCCAATTTTGAGGGGAAAAAAAGACTGATATGTTTTAGGATTGTGAGTTTATATCTCACAATTCTGACTTAATAATTCGCAATTGTGTTATAAACTCAGAATTGTAAGAATTGTAAAGGTCAAAATTGCGAGTTTGTATCATGCAGTTCTGAGAAAAAAGTCAGAACTGTGAGATTAAAAGTCGCAATTACTTTTTTTCTTTTCCTTCCATAGGAGACCCTAGCGTACACATAAAAACTGTAATATAATTTGGGCTACAGTGCATATTTCATGTAAGCCCATGCAAGATCCAAAGCAGTGTTACAAAGCTGATCGCTTTAACCCAGCATAATTGTATTAGATGTATTATCATGTTTGAAGAGGACAATTGTGAGTTTAGATTCAAAGACAGCATCATGTAAATCACTGAGTGTCATGTATCTCAAGAGACCTTCAACATTCAATTACCCCTTGAGCAGTAGAGAGGATCAATAGTACAGCCTGAGAGTCGTCCGGCCTCGGGCTCATGCGCTGTAATGTCAGGACCCCGCTCACTTGGTCACTCCTGATCGTCTCCTCTTTCGTCTGCCGGCTCTCTCTCATTATTTTGCCCTCTTCACCCTCACCAGACTGCAGACTGACCCCTGTCGCTTAACTCCATTTGCAATGATTTTTGCAATGAAACAAGTACTTAAACCAAAGCTCAATCAATCAAATGCATGTAATGGCTCTGTGTGTCGATAAAAATATATAAATATAAATATAAAATTATTGAAGTTGTATATATACAGTACACCCCTCTTCAAAAGTTTGGGGCTGAATTGAAAGAAATGTGTACTTTCATTCAGTAAGGGTGTATTAAATTGATCAAAACTAACAGTTTGACAGCAAATAATTATTGCATAATAATAATAATGTTTCTTGAGCAACAAATCAACATTTTAGAATGATTTCTGTGGAATCACGTGACATTCAAAATTCAGCTTTAAATAACATTTAATAGATTACATTTTAAAATACACTACCAGTCAAAGGATTTTGAACAGTAGGATTTTTAATGTTTTTTTTTTTTTAAAAAGAATTCTCTGCTCACCAAGCCTGCATTTATTTCGTTCAAAATACAGAAAAAGCAGTAATGTTGTGAAATATTTTTACTATTTAAAATAACTACTTTCTATTTGAATATATTTTAAAATGTAATTTATTCCTGTGATTTCAAATCTTAATTTTTAGCATCATTACTCCAGTCTACAGTGTCATATGATCCTTCAGAAATCTTTCTAATATGTTGATATTATTATTATTATTATTATTTAAAACAGTTAAGTACTTTTTTTTTTTTCAGGATTCTTTGATGAATAGAAAGATCCAAATTTCAGCAGTTATCTGAAATAAAAAGCTATTGTAATGTTATACGATATACCTTTTAAGAAATTATAGCAATGAATACTTTTATGTAGCAAGGATGCTTTAAAATGATCAAAAGTGATGATAAAGAATTCTGTTTGGATTTTGGATCTTTCTATTTATCAAAGAATCCTGAAAAAATGTTCTTAACTGTTTTAAATATTGATAATAATAATAATAATAATAACAATAATAATAATAATGTTACAAAAGATTGCAATTTCAGATAAATGCTGAACTCTCTATTCATCAAAAAAAAAAAAAAAAAAAAATCTACTCAGCTGTTTTCAACATAATAACAATAATAATAATAATAATAACAACAACAATAATAAATGTCTTTTGAGCAGCAAATCAGAATATTAGAATGATTTCTGAAGGATCATGTGACTGGAGTAATGATGCTAAAAATTCAGCTTTGAAATCACAGGAATAAATTACATTTTAAAATATATTCAGATAGACAGTTATTTTAAATAGTAAAATATTTCAGAATTTGACTGAATTTGACTGATTTGAATTTTTGCTGTTCTTTGGATCAAATTAATGCAGGCTTGGTGAGCAGAAAAGACTTCTTTAAAAAGAAAATCTCACTGTTCAGAAACTTTTGACTGGTAGTATATATTCAAATAAAAAACAGCTATTTAAAATTGTAAAAATATTGCACAATATTGCTGTTTTACTGTATTTTGATTAAATAAATGCAGCATAAAAGACATAAAAAATCTTACCAACTCTAAACTTTTGAACAGTAGTGTGTATATGTATCTCTGCAAAGAACGATATTCGACAAGCAAAAAAAAAAAAAAAACATTGAAAAGTTCCTGTTAAAACGCCCACAGTGGCAATGGGTCCATCATCTGCTCCATTACTACAGCTATCAGTATCTTCCCCAGCAGATGATGTCATAATGGCTGTAAAAACGGTGTTGACGTCCTCTAAAAATTGGTCATTACTTTCACAGACACTTTTGCCAGTAACAAGACGCTTGGGTTTTCTAGTAAATGCTTTAAGCTGTCGCGTGCCATCAGAGGGGTCATCGCAACATGGCCGATCTCCAATTTCCTGTTTTATTCTCTCAGATATCACTGAGGCTAATGCACCTACCGCCGCTATATCATTCAACATGCCGCTGGCTGATTCAACCAAATGTTCTGCGTCCTGACAGCCTCCGTCTTTTACTTGCTGATGAATAACACAGTTGAAGAAGTGCAGTTGGCAATCTAAGAGTGAAGAATTGAGATGATTTCAAGGTTAATGTGATTTACCCAAGCATAAGACAGGTTCCTAGATCACTTGGTCTTGGAAGAACAATCAGAATTTAGGTTTTGAGCTGGAATTATGGGATTCAGCAATATTCTTTTCAACCAGTCAGTATTTTCACTGATTTAAAGACTATATTATATTCAGGGTTAAGGGTGGATTTCCTTGGTCACTTCATGTGTCTTATGCCACACGTTCATGCAAAGAATAAGTGTAAATGGACATGAGTAGCAATCAGGAGTCAGGAGGTGGTGTGAGATGCACACAATGACTCAATCTATCCAGTCATTTAAGCTGTTTCTGTCTTCTGCAGAACAGAAAAGAAGATACTTGAAGAACTATTTTTGACCATATAATGACAGACAGTGCATGAGTATGGAAGCCGTTTCTGCCAGTGAATAACAAATAAAAATTGTTATTGCGACTTTTTATATCACAATTCTTACTCTTTTCTCAGAATTGTGTGATATAAACTCACAGTTGCAAGAAATTGCAAGATAACTCGGAATTCAGACTTTTTTTGCATTTGCAGTTCTGACTTTTTTCTCACAAATGCAAGTTTGTATCTTGCAATTGCATTTTTTTTTCAGAATTGGGTGATAAAAACTCGCAATTCTGACTTTTTTCTCAGAATTGTGAGATATGAACTCGCAATTGTGAGTTATAAAGTCAGAATTGTGAGATATAAACTTGCAATTCTGACTTTTTTTGCATCCGCAATTCTGAATTTTTTCACATAAATGCAATTTTGTATCTCACAATTGTGACTTTTTTTCCTTGCAATTGAGTTTTTGCAAAATTGGGTGATACAAACTCGCACTTCTGACTTTTTTTCAGAATTGTGAGATATGAACTCGCAATTGTGAGTTATAAAGTCTTTTTTTTTGCATTTGCACCTCATGATTTTTTTTGCAGAATTGGGTGATAAAACTCAAAATTCTTTTTTCTCAGAATTGTGAGATATAATCTTGCAGTTATAAGAAATGAAGTTAGAATTGCAAAACAGTCACACTTCTGACTTTTTTCTCAAAAAAAAAAATTCAGAATTGCAAGTTTATATATATTTTTTCTTAAAGTGTATATACAAAACACGAGAGATATCTTCTGTGTTCCACAGAAGAACAGAAGTCAACATGAATCATCATGAGGGTGAATAAATGATGCCAGAATAAAATGTTTTGATGAAATATCCTTTTAGGACGTCTGTTTCTCGGCCGATTTTTTATTTAAATGTGTCATTTGACACCTGAGGTACACCACGGGGTCATGATAGTTTGATCAGATTTTATTGCAGTGTGATCTCTTTCTTTTGCTCGTTTAACTCAGGTTGTGTAACTGAACATGTACAAGTAGATGTTCCAAAATCAACATCCTGTGTTGTTCCTGGAACAGCATTCCTATAAACCAATCATGTGCACTGATTTTATGGATGGGTTGTGATTGGTAGATGTCCTGTTCGTGTACAAAGACAGCCAAACCACTGAACTTAAGACAGATTTTTTTGCTATTTTGCTTCCATAACTGGTCGTCTTTCAGACTTGTGGAAAGAAAACACTCAAAATGCACATTGAGGTGTTTATGTTAGTACACTTTATCTGTTTGCAACTGTAGGTTTAAATTATAATACATATCTTTAGAGGTCACTTTCTCAAAAAGTTTTTATTTACTCTTACATTCTTTATACAGAGGAGTTTGTTAATATATCAATCACTTGATTTATGTAACATTTTAGTGCTAAATATATGTAATTTATGTGTATGTAAATCTCTTTTCTGTTGACAGTGTTTTCAAATTTATGGAGTGATAAAAGAGAAATCTAAAATCCCCTCTCTGAAACAACAAAATGACAAAATAAAACAAGAATTTTAAACCTGGCTTCATTCAATGTTCAGATTTGTGTTCTGGAAATGTATGCAAACAAGTGCTTACTTAATTAGATAATGCCTCACTTGCATATTTAAAAATAATTTCAGAAAGTTTTAATACAAAACAAATGTCTTAATATCTTAATTGCCTTAATGTACTGTGATTAATCAACCCTATTTTTGCCTTAAGGCCATTGGGATGTTCTGTCCATCAGTCATGATTTTATACTAGCTGTCAACATGAAGACTTCGAAGTTAAGTGGGACAAACTGCAGTGATTTGGAAGAAAATGAATTATAGTGTCAATAAAAACAATTTTAATCTAAATGTGTTTTTTGTGAAACTGTATGACCAGCTAAAATGGCCTTTTTTCCCCTCAAGTATATTTTCCTGGAAATAATTGATGATGGATGTGTTGTTAAACATTCCAAACTTCATGCAAATGTAATAACTACACCCCTGATGGCAATTCTTTTGAGCCTTTTTGACTTTTCTTTGGCGCTTGAAGATGTTTAAATGTGCACTATTAATTTCTTTTAGTTGGTTCCTTATGTTTTATTCCAGTTACAACAGAAAACTGATTTAAAACTTGATTGATTCTGGCTGGCTGAACACTTTTTGTCATTCTGAGGGTCTTGTCTGTAGTGTTCATTAGTCTGTTAGTTATGTTTCTTTTTTTCTGTAATGACAGCAGCATTTGAGCTCCATGAACTTTGTGTTAAACCCAACGATCATGTTCTCCAGTATGATTTGAGAATGAGCCAAAGAGCATCTTGTGCTTTAACGGAATCAAGAACATCTAACCATCTCCACAAAACGTTCACATTATTGTGCTTATTTGATTAGTGATCAGGAAATAGCACAGAATTTATCAAATAAATGTCATTTTACGTTATAAAGTGTACTTTTTTAAATGAGTGCCCTAAACCTTTCTGTTTATTTTCAGTCCCACATTTTCAGTGTGTTCCCAAACATTTGGACCCCACTGTACAAATATCCTGTCAGACAGGAAGCCCCCCACTGTTTTCCTTTATGTATTAACATTTTTCCTTTCTGATTCTGCCAAATCATTTGACTTTAAACAGGACCCGTGTCAGTCTTTTCAAATCGGCATGCTGTCCCTGAAAGACCTCGATCTGATGTTTTTAGTTAAACAGTTTATGTTTTTATTGATGATGTTTGTTGTTTAATTTTGTTGAGGGACTTGTTTATTGTGGCACTGAATATTACACTTCCCTTGCAAAACATGGGGACAGGATGCTGATACTAACACAAATGACATTTTAATAGCAGTATACTCTTGCCAGGGATGAAATGTTTTATGTACTGCCTTTAAATACAGTGGTTCTGAGTGCAAATCCTTGTCTTTGACACAGGTCCTTCCTCAGTCATCAGTAATGACGATGACTCTGCCAGTCCTCTTCATCATGTGTCCAACGGCTCGAACACTCCCTCATCCTCTGACATGAACGCAGACGCTGTCATCATTGGCATGACCAAGATTCCCGTCATAGAGAACCCACAGTACTTCCGCAGCACCAGCAGTCTGCTTAAATCTGATACCTGTGAGTCTGTCTCTGTTTCTACATTTGTGTATTATGAAACAATGTTATTCCAATAACTAAAGATTGATAAATCTATCTACAATATGTTACTGGAAATAATAAATTATATATAGTCGTAACAGGACTCGGAGGAAGCGTGAATAGATCCAAGTGCGAGCTTTATTAAACAGATTGTAGTCAAGACAGGCAGGGTCAAACGCCAGCAAACAGTAACATCCAGGGCAAGGCAAAAGCTTAATCCAAATAAACAGGCAGAAGGTCAAAATCCAAGAGAGCAGTCTAAAGTAGCAAAACAAACAAGGCAAAACTATGGCAATGAAACAGGGCAAAAACTATGACTATGGAACAAAACAATAACCGTGGAAATAACAAACAAGGCAATGAAAAAAGGGAAAACACTTGGTAGAGTCCGCACAGGCAAAACAATACTTCGAGAAGTCCTGTTTGGCATGGCCCTCCTTATATGGCCATCAAACAGGAAGTAACCAAAGAAGCGGCAGAGGGAGCGGTAACAGACAGTCCATGAGCAAGGGCTCCCTCTGCTGGCGTGGCATTACAGAATCCCCCCCTCTAGGAGCGATTCCTGGTGCTCAAAACAACAACAGCAACAACAACAACAACAACAGTCCAGGAGGGTGGGGGAACAGAGGCAAAACGGGGTGGGACGGAGGGCCAGGTCCGTGCAGAGGAGGTGGGCCTGGATCGTGGAGCAGGGACAGACAGTGAAGCACTGGAGGACCTGGGCCATGGAACAGTAGCAGACCATGAAACACTGGAGGGCCTGGACCGTGGAGCAGTGGCAAACAGTGGAACCTTGGAGGACCTGGACCGTGGAGCATTGGAGCAGAAGTCCACCATGTTTGATTCTGAGGTGCAGGTGGAGCAGGGAGCCATGGCGGGGCAGGCAGAGCAGGAAGCAATGGCGGGGCAGGCAGAGCAGGAAGCCATGGCAGGACAGGCAGAGCAGCAAGCCATGGCGGGGCAGACAGAGCAGGAAGCCATGGCAGGGCAGGCTGAGCAGGCAGAGCAGGGAGCCATGGCGGGGCAGGCAGAGCAGGAAGCCATGGCGGGGCAGGCAGAGCAGGAAGCCATGGCAGGACAGGCAGAGCAGGAAGCCATGGCGGGGCAGACAGAGCAGGCAGAGCAGGAAGCCATGGCGGGGCAGGCAGAGCAGGCAGAGCAGGGAGCCATGGCAGGACAGGCAGAGCAGGAAGCCATGGCGGGGCAGACAGAGCAGGCAGAGCAGGCAGAGCAGGAAGCCATGGCAGGACAGGCAGAGCAGGAAGCCATGGCGGGGCAGACAGAGCAGGCAGAGCAGGAAGCCATGGCGGGGCAGGCAGAGCAGGCAGAGCAGGGAGCCATGGCGGGGCAGGCAGAGCAGGAAGCTGTGGCGGGGCAGACAGAGCAGGCAGGAGCGAAGATACCCACAGTGGAACAAATAACATCCATAGCAGAGCAGAGAGTTTATGGCCTCCTTGGCCGTGACATGATGGGCAGAGAGCTCATAGGAGGATGCTGCCCCTTTAGGGGGTTCTGCAGCTGGAGCCGCCACCTCCTGGGGCATTGGCACAGACTCATGGTCAGACGTGGCAGTGAGTTCATGGGTGGACGCTGCCTCCGTGGGGGGTTCTACAGCTTTTGCTGACACCTCTGGAGGCATTGGCGCAAATTTGTGGTCAGACGAGGCCTCTGGAGCACAGTGTGTAGCCCACGCGCTTAAAATGGCGATTGCCATGACAGGCAGCACAGAAAATAGTGGGATGCCTGCCGGGCTTGAGGGTGTGGAGGCTGTGGGGTTAGAGAGAATGGGCTCTGCGTGGCTTGGGAGATGAGACGAGACCTGGTGAGGCTCAGGAAGGACAGCTAAGACCTGACAAGGCTCTGGGGGGTCAGCTGAGACGTGACGAGACTCTAGAGGATCAGCTGAGACGTGAGACTGACCTTTGGAAGGTCAGACGGGACCTGGGGAGGTTCTAGCATGACGGCCGTGGCTTGGCGAGGATCTATACTGATAGCCATGTCGTGAAGAGGCTCTGTTAGGAGCACAGCTGTGTCTTGACTTGACTCAGAGAGGTCTACCATGACTTGACTTGACTCAGAAAAATCAGCAATGACATGTGAAGAACAGCTGTGACTTGACCTGGCTCATGAAGGTCAGCTGTGACTTAACTCGAGAACAACAGCAGTAACTTGACTTGGCTCATGAAGATCTGCTGTAACTTGGCTTGGCTCATGAAGATCAGCTGTGGCTTGGCTTAACATAGACAACCCAGCTGTAACTTGATTTGACTTAGGAACAACAGCTGTAAAGTGGCTTGACTCAGGAATAACAGACAACAGGCAATGAAACAGGGCAAAAACTATGACTATGGAACAAAACAGGGAAAACGCTTGGTAGAGTCCGCACAGGCAAAACAATACTTCGAGAAGTCCTGTTTGGCATGACCCTCCTTATATGGCCACCAAACAGGAAGTAACCAAAGAAGCAGCAGAGGGAGTGGTAACAGACTGGCGTGGCGTTACAATAGTATACATATAATATATACTACGGTCAAAGGATTTAGTGATTGGGATTTTTAAATTAGGATTTTAATTAGGAAATTACAGTAAAAAATATGAAATATTATTACAATTTAAAATAACTGTTTTGCATTTGAATGTATTTTAAAAATGTAATTTATTCCTGTGATTAGTGCTGAAAATTCAGCTTGTTTCACAGGAATAAATTTAATTTTAAAATATTTTTTAAAAATATGATATATAGACAACTGTTCTTTCAAACTGTTATAATATTACAGTTTTACAGTTTTACTGTATTTTTCATCAAATAATTGCAAAAAAAAAAAAAAAAAAAAAAAAAAATCAGAATTACTCCAAACTTTTAGACCCAAAGATCAACATTTATCTGAAATAAAAAGCTTTTGTAACATTATACACTACTAAGTAATGATAGAAATTAATACTTTTATTTAGCAAGGATGCTTTAAATTGATCAAAAGTGATAATAAAGACATATATGTTACAGAAGATTTCTATTTCAGATAAATGCTGTTCTTCTGAACTTTCTATTCATGAAAGAAACCTGAAAAAAATTATACTCAGCTGTTTTCAACTGTTTTTAATAATAATAATAATAATAATAATAATAATAAATGTTTTTGAGCAGCAAATTAGCATATTAGAATGATTCCTGAAGGATTGTGTGACTGGAGTAGTGATGCTAAAAAATCAGCTTTGAGATCACAGGAATAAATTACATTTTAAAATATATTCAAATGGAAAAGAGTTATTTTAAATAGTAAAAATATTTCAAAATGTTCCTGCTTTTGCTGTACTTTGGATCAAATAAATACAGGCTTGGTGAGCAGAAGAGACTTCTTTAAAAAACATTAAAATCTTACTGTCCAAAAACTTTTGACTGGCTGTGTGTGTATGTATATATAAATATATAGTATAAAGTAAATGAAGCCAGTCTTTAGAATCATTAGGAATTTTTTTTTTTTTTTTTTGCGCTGTGATCATTTCAAAAAAGCACATTTCCTCCCTGAGTAAATTTCATTACAAGCACATTTCATTCATTTTCTGTTTTATTTTGGGTTGAAAGTGAGATGGCAAATATCACTGCCATTCCCCACTTTATTCCCACTCAGTATTTTGTGCTTTTATGTCTGTTCTGTAATACAATTAAAAACAGCATAAAGGCATCAAAGGTGATAAAAAATTCACAATTTAAATAATATGTTCAATTGTTTTTATATTATAGTAATGAGCATGACTTTTTTTGTCACATTCTGGTAATGGGAAGTTGGGTAGAAAATCTGTTTGATTGTCCTAATACTTCTACAGTATGCATAATTTTCTTTCAGCAAAATATAATTATTTCTAATTAATTTATTTTAATTTGGGCGGTAAAATGTTCAGGGATGTATTTGAGAGGTTTATTCATTAGTGAACATATCTGCATACACAAACACACAGCACCTTAAATATTTATTTTAAAGCTCTCCTCACTTGCCTCTCATTTTTTCGTTCTCTGTGTTTGTTCCTCCCCACTCTAGTTACTTTTAATATAGGGTTATGGTGTACAGTGAGTTACTGTAGATCGATGCAGCCTCATCATCTAGCTCTCGCTAATGTAATCAGCTGACTGGCTAGTTTTTCTTCAAAAGCATTTCTTAATCACATTAAGGATAAATCTCTAAGAGTGCAGTGTCTGTTCAAAATCTTCTCTCTCTCGCTCCCTTTATCTCTCTCTCCTCCAGCACACTAAACGCCTGATTAATCTCGTCTTATCTCTGTACTGTCCTCACTCTCTTAAGGGACGCCCGGGATGAGAAACATCTCTTTTCCACCATATCTGAAATAATCTCTAGTACACTTTTTATTAAATAATGTCTAGTGTCCGGAATTACACACATCTCGCGTATCTCATAAATGAAGCTTGCAACTCATTGTGTAGTAAAAAACTTTGGGATGTGTATAGAACACAAAACAAGATGTTTAGAAGAAAGTTTCATCTGTCCATACCATAAAAAAGTCAATGGGCGCCAAAGGTTTCAACCACAAATAAAGCAGGAATCAAAGTGTCGCCATATTTGATTTGAGCTCTGTCATGATCATGAGCCTCTACTAATCAGCTGAGAAGTTAAATCAGGTGTGTTTGATTAGGTCGACCACTGGTTCCCAATCCTGGTCCTGGAGAACCTCCAACAGTGCACATATCTCAAACACACCTGATTCAACACAACAGTTCATTAGTACAGACCCCAAAACCTCAAATGTGACACCAAAAATGTGCCATGTTTCAGGTTCTCCAAGACCAGGATTGGGAAGCACTGAGGTAGACAACTCAGTTACATCACCCATGCTTTGAAGAGCTACCATCCTGCAGACTTCAGCTCCAACCCTGCTCCAACACACCTGTCTGTAGTTATCAAGCATCCCTGAACACCCTGATTAGCTGGTTCAGGTGTATTTGATTGGGGCTGGAGCTGAAAACTGCAGGATGGTAGCTCTCTAGGAGCAGGGTTGGAGACCAATGCTCTAAACCAGTGGTTCACAACTCCAGTCCTCGGGGCCCACTGCTCTGCACATTTTGTATATCTCCCTCATTTAACACACCTGATTCAGATCATCAGCTCGTTTGGATAAATATCCATAAACTGAACTGAGTGTGTACAAAAAGTGCAGAGCAGTGGGCCCAGAGGACTGGAGTTGAGAACCACTGCTCTAAACAACATGATTTTCCATTGGGGTCTCAGCCTGCTCAATCCCTATCCATCAGGCTTAAAACCAGTCACTCATTTGATATTGCTCAACTTACCACTGAAGCACTAACATCTATCAGGGTGTCTGTACTGTACTGCAGACCTCTTGCACTTATTGCTGTAATGCTGACAACACCAATCCTACATACTCACCATGTCTAGCTTCCAAACAAAGCTCAGCTTCTTTGATTACTTGACCTTAGTGCTGATTAGCTTTAGGTAAGGTACAAAGGTATACACTTTTGAAGTGCTGGGTCTAGATCTATTTTGTCAAGTCCAAATAAACTCCTAATCTTTCATCAATTGAGTTTGATTGAGGGACTTTTATAATGTAGATTAGTCTGTACTCTGAAAAAATTCCAGTCCAAAATGAGTTTGTGTCAAGTCCGAGTACAAATCCACCCGAGTCCATATGAGTCTGAATTTATTCATAATTGCAGTCCAAGTCTGAATTCAAGCACCCAATCTCTACAGTTTTCACACATTCAGTATTAATACCTTACTAACTTAAGTGTGCGCAAGCATCTGCAGAATATTGGGTTGACATAATAGCAAATCCTCTGAACTGATATATGTTAAATCCATCAGGATTCATGTACAATATTTTTATGATTGTGGATTTACAAGAAAAGAAAAAACTCACATTGAGGGAATTCATCCGTATCACTCCGGAGAGATTGTTAATGCCATTTTGCCAGAATCAGAGCAATCCAACACCTGAGGCTGCTTATATCCCTGAGTTTCCTATGCTGAGTCAT
This sequence comes from Cirrhinus mrigala, assembly GCA_036247105.1. NCBI lineage: Eukaryota > Metazoa > Chordata > Actinopteri > Cypriniformes > Cyprinidae > Cirrhinus > Cirrhinus mrigala. Next base: position 14,925,809 of record CM070014.1, read on the forward strand.
ATCATAGAGGCTGCTCTGCTCCATGAGATTCCTGCAACAGCCATCCCAGAATTACCTGTATCTGAGGGACCTTGTTTAAGTTTCCGGTTTGGGAAAATGTTTCTGATTCTCCTGCTACCAAGACCACTACGAAGTTTAATTTTTTTTTTAGGCATCTTAAGCTAAGTTCCTTATGTTTCCTCACTTCAACACCCCACTGAGTCTCCAGCTCTTAAAGTCTTCAAGTCTTGAGTCTCCAGCCTGTGAGCCACATTTTGAAGCCCCACGGTCACAACCCAGATCCACCATGTTTGGCTTCAGTCCCATTACACTATTTTGGGATTGAAGGTTACAGAGTTGAAGGGCAGTGCAAAATAACCTTAAAGGGATAGTTAATTCCACAATTTTGTCATTACCACTCCCATGTTGTTACAGATGTGTATGCTCTTATTTATCTGTCAAACCAAGTGCACTCTAAAAAACGCTGGGTTAAAAACAACCCAATTTGTATCATTTTGGCAAGCCAGCAATGTCAAAAAGGGACAAACCTGGCCTCAGGCTGTTTTGACCCAGCTGTGTTGGGTTAAATGTTTAAACACACAAAGAATGACTACAGTGGCAAGAAAGGAATGAAAATGTATTAATAATCAAGAACATCCAGAAATGAACAAGATACAGGCAAAAGTAAAAACAATGTGTACACATGTATGTGAATGAGAAAACATGCAAAGAAAATTTCATGATTTTTTTTTCTTCCGTCAATGGAAAAACTATAAAAATATTTTTTTTACCCTCTCTGTTTAAAGCATTTTAGTCACTTTCCTCTAGTGCCATTACAGCTCACCACTCAAGTGATTTTGGTTTAAGATAAAACACTCCAGTGAACAGGCTTCTTGCTGCAGCTACTTTAAAAGTTCTCTTTTCCTTCTGCCTTGATTACTTTTCCTATTTTCCATACATATTCCTGAGTGCCACAAACATGAATAGACGAAGCGGTTTTGGCATACTCACAACCCAGCACTACTGTGCTTCTTTACCCAACAGTCTCAGCTCTTGCTTGGTTTGTTTTCTAGAGTGTAGCCTGTGTTTTTTGACAACTGATCCTACTTGCACTACTCTGAGCAATTTAAACCAGCATTAACTAGCATGGGAGGCCTCTTGAGGACAGAGGTGTGAGGTTTACCTGTGGAGCTTTTACTGGCTGGCCTCAGTAACACTCACTTCCACCCGGGTCATGGCACCAATCCAGGTCACAGCATTAATCCGGGTCATGGTACCAATGTAACTGGTCCTACTCACACCACTCTGAGCAGGATTAAAACCAGTATTAACTGGCATGGAAGGCAGGTGTGCTAACAAGGACTCTAAAGACCACGGCATCTAGTGTCAGTTCCTAACATGCCTCTTGAGGACAAGGGAATGAGGTTTACCTGTGCAGCTCTTATTAGCTAGCCTCAGTAACACTCAATCCCATCCGGGTCATGACACCGATCCGGGTCACGGCACCAATGTAAATGGTCCTACTCACACCGCTCCGAGCAGGATTAAAACCAAAGTCAACTGGCATGGAGGGCAGGTATGCTAACGAGCACTCTAAAGACCACAGCATCTAGTGTCAGTTCCTAGTATGCCTCTTAAGGACAGGGGAGTAAGGTTTACTTGTGCAGCTCTTACTAGCTGGCCTCAGTAACACTCTTTCCCACCCGGGTCATGGCACCAATCCAGGTCATGACACCAATGTAACTGGTCACACTCACACCACTCTGGGATGCCTTTCTCATTAGCATCATAAGATCATAGATCGTAGAACCATTGCCACCAGTGGTCTTGACGATCAGCATAGCTCATGAAGCTTTTGAGAAATGCAGCCCTGAGCAGGATTAAAAACAATACCAACCGGCATGGGAGGCAGGTGTGCTTACAAGGTCTCTGAAGACCATAGTGTCTAGTGTAAGTTCCTAGCTTGCCTCTTAAGGACAAGGGAGAGAGGTTTACCTTTGCAGCTCTTACCAGCTGGCCTCAGTAACTCACTCCTACCCAGGTCATGGCACCAATGTAACTGTCTTGCTCACTCCACTCTGGGCTGCATTTCTCAAAAGCATCGTAAGCCTAAGTAGATCGCAGAACCATTGCCACAATGCTTTTGAAAAATGCAGCCCTGAGCAGGATTAAAACCAATGTCAACTGGCATGGGAGGCAGGTTTGCTATCAAGAATTCTAAAGATCACAACATCTAGTTTCGGTTCCTAGCATGCCACTTGAGGACAAGGAAGTGAGGTTTACCTGTGCAGTTATTACTAGCTGCTTTGCGATACAAACACTTACTCAAATTTCTCAGTAAGATAAAACCATTATTTTTTTAACAAGGGAAGTGGCAAAACATAATGAATATGAGAACTGAGGGACAAATTCTGTCAAATCTAAAGTCAAATATATCAAATGATGTGACTAGATACAGTATCATGTTCAGTAGATGGCATACAATTCCAAAGAATGACCCATATATGAGAAAATAGTTTTTTTTCTTGTGAATCATTTTGATAAAGACACAAATGTAACATAAATGTGTAACTGTGTTGCATTCTTTCAACAGTTGTTCAACACATTAAAAGGCACAACATTGTACTGAAGAGGGAACTTGGAGAAGGAGCGTTTGGGAAAGTGTTTCTGGCCGAATGCTATAACCTGTCCACAGACCAGGAAAAGATCTTAGTGGCTGTCAAGGTTGGTTGATGAATTTAGTGTTGATGTTGGCATACTAAAGTTCACATTATCAGTATATGCAGTGTATTTGTACATGTTTTGTGTTTGTAGACTTTGAAAGAGGCCAGTGAGAACGCCAGGAAGGACTTCCATCGTGAGGCAGAGTTGTTGACCAATCTGCAGCACGAACACATTGTCACATTCTACGGAGTGTGTGTGGAGAGCGATCCCCTTATTATGGTGTTTGAATACATGAAACACGGCGACCTCAACAAGTTCCTCAGGTAAAGCTGCCTGAACATGTCTGCAAGTGAATGCTTCTATTGGAATCCAATAGTGCTTAGTCACATCTTTTCTGTAATTGCTTTGTCCTTGTTAAGTCAATAATTGCAATAATAAGTTTTCATATATTTAACATCTAATATAAAGGAAATCAGTACGGGGATAGGAATTTCATTCCTGCTAGTTAAACAAGTTTGAACTTGTAAATGGTAAATGATGAATGATCTCTCAGGTTGCTTATGACCAGTCTCTGACTCTAAAACGAATGTTTGTGAATTGTTGTCTGAACTGTGAATCCGCAGGGCTCATGGTCCTGATGCAGTCCTGATGGCTGATGGACAGGTGCAGCAGCAGGCAGAGCTCACTCAGTCTCAGATGCTGCATATTGCACAGCAGATCGCCGCAGGCATGGTGTATCTGGCTTCCCAGCACTTTGTTCACAGAGACCTGGCCACGCGAAACTGCCTAGTTGGGGAGAATCTCCTGGTGAAGATCGGAGACTTTGGGATGTCCCGAGATGTCTACAGTACGGATTACTATAGGGTAAGATTTGCTTTCTAGCTTCTTAGACCAAAGAAATGTTTTTAGATTCACTTGATAAATATAGTATAAACACACACACACTTACATATATACATGCAAGACTATAATCAGTATCAGGAAGCCTTTTGCTGCCCACAGATTCAGATTGATTAGTCCATTCTGTTACAGTTTCATTAGTTGGAAATTAATGCTGACTTCACAAGGACACTAAAAAACGGTATTCAAGTCCTTTTCCCAGTATATGTATAAATCAATATGCTTCTCATGTTCTTTGCTACACAATGTCTACTGATCACTGAATACCAGCTATTTGAACACCTTGACCCTACCGGATCTCTTCCTGTATGATGTCAGCAGAATTTCACTCTGTGTGTGTGCGTGTGTGTCCTGATTCACTACCGTCAGTAAGTCTCTCCCAGATTAGGAGTCAGGGAGGAAAGTGGCGTGGGAACAGGAAAGTGGGGTTACTATGGCAACAGCTAAGAAAAAGAATAGAGCGCTTGCGCTGTCAGACAGAAACTGAAAAAGTCATTAAAGATCTCTCATTAGTATTCACCCCCATATTTCGCATGAGGGCCTACAGAGAAGGAGAGGGGTTCTAAGTTAGGGATAAAAAAGTAAAAACAAACCAAAAGATGCAGAAAGATAATGGCTAAAAGGGAAGAAAATCAAGAAACCAAATCTTACAGTTTGGATTATAAAGCATTCAAAGTGAGACTGACAACTTAATTTATTCTTTGATAGCATAATGTTCTTCTATTGTGTTCCATTCATGTATTCCGTGTGAATCATCTATCCAGTGATTGAATATGGGTTGAATGATGTTTATAAATGCAGAGATGTGCTATTAGATAACTCTCTTCACTGACAACTGTGCCAAGTTCATTCAAGTTCATTTATCTCTGAATACTGATGAATATCATGACACATCTCCATTATATGAGCCTCCATTGAGATTCAAATGCAGGTCAGTGGATTTGTGTGTGTGTGTGTGTGTGTGTGTGTGTGAGTGTGTGTGCACTACGTGTACACCATTGATTAGGCCTATAGAACATCAGTTTCCATAGAAACAGCTGGTCAGGCAGAGGCTGATGGGTGGAGTTATGTTGTAAAAGCATGTTGTGTAACCACAGAACTTCTTATAAAGCCACATTAGTGCATTATAACCCATATTCAGAAGCTTTATAAACATGATCCTCATAAAGTCTTTTTCACCTGTGTCATCCTTCTTTATTTGCATATACTGTAATTCTATGGTCACACTTTAGTTTGAGGACCAGTTCTAACTATTAACTAACTATTGACTAAGACTTCTACTTCAATAAACTTACAGAGTAAATAAGTACTAGTTAAACAGTAATATGCATGCTAATAAGCAAGTAGTTAATAGTAAAAAAAATGTCTCTAATCTAAAGTGTTATCAATTCTTTATTAGAGAGTCAATATATATATATTTTTTTTAAATTCAAACAATCTTTCATACCAATGTTAAGTTGCTCCAAACTTCTTTGAAACACACATATTTTATAAACTAATCATTCATTAATAGATGAAGTTGTCCTACCCTTTTTCTAACTGAATATCCAAATTTTCCCAATTCTGAAAGTAAACAGCTATTCATGTTGACTTTAGCAAAATGTTATATCAAGACAATCACACAGTTCTACTCTCCTATGCTGAATAATGTACATACTCTTTACAAGGCTGTTAAAACCAAACCTGCAGCCTTGAAGTGTCCTGCAACAATATCCGGCTTTGCCAGTAACTGTCCACCTAAAACCAGTTAAGAGAAATTTAAACTGGTGCAAACTGGTCTAAGCGTTTTAGCAGGATGTTAGTGTGTGGATGAGCTTGTGAGTATGTGTGTGCGTCTTCGACTGCAGTGGAAAAAGGTTTCTAATAGCGCTTGGTAGTAGACCACTTTTTAAGTGACCCTTCCAGTCTGTAGCTCCACTGTGGGACCAGTGAAAAGCCTAAAAGCTTTTGACCTTAATATTTGATGAGTCCAGTATGTTAAACCAATTAATCTGAGACTAATCCACATACTGGACCACAATCTTATAATTAATATTTCAGAGGCAGCGCATTATGGAGAAAGCTAATAAATGAAATGATTGGTTTTGGGGTTGAGCTCCAGGCCAGACCAACTCCCCAAGCTTACAGCATCCAAATCCTGAGAGGCGCAACTTACGGCACCATCTGAGGTCCTGAACTGGAAATACTGTCAGCATTTGCCTGAGAGCTTTTTGGACTGAACAATGCTCCAATTGCAACAAACTGTTAACTGTCTACTCTCGCTCTTAAAGTCTGTGTGGATCTTATCCATTAGCACTTGTCAGATAGAGGGAGTTATATTAGAGTAGGTTGATTTTATGTATCTTTTGTTTTGTCGATTTTATCACACCTGAACATCTTAATGTCAAACCGCAGTTTAACATATACAATATTCAGTGCCATTCCTATTTGAAATTAATTACATTGTTTGGCCATTACCACATTTATTGATTTGACAGTTTCAAACTCATGTCGGCTACATCAGCATAATGACTTAATATGTTGGATGACTCAGTGTGCACTTATTGTTTTACATGTGTAGGTTGGAGGTCATACCATGCTCCCAATCCGCTGGATGCCACCAGAAAGTATCATGTACAGGAAGTTCACTACAGAGAGTGACGTCTGGAGTTTGGGAGTGGTGCTGTGGGAGATCTTTACCTACGGGAAACAGCCCTGGTACCAACTGTCAAATAATGAGGTACTGATGCATTATAATGTCTACACACCAGTGCCATCTCCACGAAAAGCTGCGGAGTTCAGCTCCAACAATAATCAAACTGGGGCCAGTTGCAAAAACATAGCCACTATGTTAAGACTGTGTCTTAAGAAGTCATTCAACCAGCTAGCAGTGGGCCAAGGGCTAATCAGTCTTACTTTTTAGATTCAAATTAGACCAATCTACCTTTTTGCAAATGAAATTAAAGTTATAACCAGTCCTGCAGGAAAAAAAGCAAACACTGTAACTTTTTAAGACTAGTCTAAGCAGCTAATTAAGAGCTCCAGGATCACTTGAAAATCACAGGCAGGTCTGTTGGAGCAAGTTGGAACTGAAGCCTGCAGAAAAGTAGACCTCCAGGAGAAAGGTTGTCTATCCCTGCCCTAGAGACCACCCAGAACACTGTAACAAACAACCTGAACACATTAGCAACCATACAGGACAGCAGAGCAACCACACAGAACACATTAACAACTAACTAGAAGACCCCTGAGCAAGGTTTTCCAATCCTGTTCCTAAAGTACAACAGTTCCTAAAGTACAAGTTTTTGAACTCTTCCAAATGGCTGGGGTCCACAGAAATGTGGAAAAGTTTTTGGGATAGACCAGACCTGCTAAAGAGAGTCATCCACCCCTCCAGTTAAAGTAGTACTCTCCTTTCTAGAAATCTGGCATATAGTCTTTGTAGCATTAGTGTTTGACTTACCAGGGCCCAGGTCCGGAAGCAGACAGACTGACTTAATCGATCCTCTGCTAGCTGCCTTGAGTTGTCACAGAGCTCATATAAATGACAATGTTATCATATAAATGTGCCCCCAGGAAGAGGGTTAAGAAGCTATGAAATAGATATCATCCTGAACACACCACACTCTCAGAAGTAAAGTTACAAAGGCTGTCACTGGGTGGTATTTTTTCAAAAAGTACATATTTGTACCTAAAGGGTCTATATTGGCACTTTAAATGCACATATTAGTACCTAAAAGGTACAAATCTGAACCTTTGAAAAGGTGCCACCCCAGTGACAACTTTTGTACTTTACAAAAGTACTTTTTTTTTTTTTTGTACAACTACATTAGCAACCAACTAGAAGATACCAAAAACCACCCAGAACACTCTATAACCCCTATGTCCAGTCATAGTCCCAGAGGACCACTATCCTAGAGTTTAACTCCAATTCCAGTTAAACACACCTGAACCATCTAATGAAGGTCTTCAGGATTACTACACACTTCCAGGCAGTTGTACTGGTGCAAGTTGAAGCTAAACTCCAATAGGACAGGGTTTTTCAAACCTGTCCTGGAGGTCCCCCTGCCCCGCACATTTTGTATGTTTCCCTCATCTAACACACCTGATTCAACTCAACAGCTTGTTAGTAGAGACTGCAAGACCTAAATTGGGTGTGTTTGATAAGGGAGACCTACAAAATGTGCAGGGCAGGGGGCCTCTGGGACAGGTTTGAAAACACCTGGACTATAGGACAGGGATCTCCAACTCTGCTCTTGGAGAGCTACCGTCCTGCAGATTTCATGTCCAACCCCAATCAAACACCTGTAGCAGCTAATCAAGGTGTTTAGGGTTACTTGATAACTATAGGTAGGTGTATTGAAGTAGGGTTGGAACTGAAGTTTGCAGGACGGTAGCTCTCCAGAAGCAGGGTTGGAGATCCCTGGTTTAGGACTCTACTCCCTTCAACTTGGAACCACCAAGAACATAATAACCAACCAGAAGAAGCTTAGAAACCACCTAGAACACCTAATCAAGCACTTAGCAAAGCTTACATCCACTCTAAATCCTGATTAGTGAGTCTGAAGACTAATCTAATGTGTACATATTAGTACCTAAAAGATACAAAACTGTACCTTTTGAAAAAGTACCACCCCAGTGAGAGCTTTTGAACTTTTTTCTGAGAATGTGACAACCACATAGAACACATTAACAACCAACTAGAAGATTTAAGAAACCACCCAGAATGCCCTGTGACATCCAGGGGTATCCAGTCATACTCCTGGAGGACCACTATCCCGAAGTTTAGCTCCAACTCCAATTAAACACACCTGATCCAGCTAATGAAGGTCTTCAGAATTACTACACACTTCCAGGCAGATGTACTGGAGCAAGTTGGAGCTAAACTCTACAGGGATCTCACTGCTCCTGGAGAGCTTTTATTCTGCAGATTTCAGTTCCAACCCCAGTCCAACACACATGAACTAGGGTTACTTGATAACTACAGGCAGGTGTGTTGGAGTAGGGTTGGAACTGAAGCTTGGAAGATGGTAGCTCTCTAGGAGCAGGGTTGGAGGTCCCTGCTATAGGACTTTACACCCTTGCCCATGGAACCAACCAGAAAAATCTAAAAAAAAAAAAAATACCTAGAATGCCTAAGTAACTACTTACCAAAGCTTACGTCCAATCAAATCTCAGATTCCTCTTCAAATAACCCATGTATTCAAACACAGAAGGCAGGGTTGTCCAATCCTAGTCCTGAGGGGCCAATGTCCTACAGATTGTAGTTCCAAGCTTCAGCTTGTTTACCTGAAAGTTCCTAGTGAGTCTGAAGACCTTGATTAGCTGGTTCGGGTGTGCTTAATTAGGGTTGGAGCTAAACTCTGCAGAAACACATCTGGATACCCCTGACACACTATAAAACTTTAAATTGCTGTATATTTAAATTTGTCATACCTTGGCATAGTTTGGCTCATATATTTCTGGACATTTATTTTGATTGACCTTTCATTTCTTGCTCTTTTTGTAGGTGATTGAGTGTATCACCCAAGGTCGGGTACTGCAGCGACCCCGGACCTGTCCAAAGGAGGTGTATGACTTGATGCTGGGATGCTGGCAGAGAGAACCACACACCCGACTCAACATTAAAGAGATCCATAACCTGCTCCTCAACCTGGCCAAGGCATCACCAGTGTATCTGGACATCCTGGGATAAGATAGCACGTGTCGCGTGTGAGGCTGCGAGCGGATACCTGAAACTGCCCCCTCCTCTATCCCACCCAAAATCTCTTTCTTCTACAGCTTTAACATCTCCTTCCTTGTCCACCTCCCCATCAACTGCACCTTCTTCTCAATATTAAATGGAAATGGGATCTTGTCCATGTACAATGACTATGAATGATGATTGAATGGAAAGAGCCGCATTGAAGTGACTATAGTTAGCAAGAACCAAATTTTCAACCATCCTCAACTTCTGGAGCAAGTCCACACCTGTAAATTCCAGTTTGGGAAAAATGCTTGAGGAAGGGCATCCCTCTGAAGAACAGAGGAAACAGCAGCTCCATAAACAATGACCAAACACAAAGAAAGGAGAAATTAACAACTTTCTTGCCCATCAGATCGATTTGGTCCTGTCGGCTCCCACCTGTTTCATCTCGAATCTGATACAAAGCACAGAACGTGAAATTAGCATGGTGATCAACAGTGACAAACTGCGACTATATCTATACGTATACATGTGTGTTTATAGAACTGGACGTTACCAATGTAGTTTCACAGTTGAGCGACTCTAAGCTTCTGGACGCTGACAGGATGTTGTTGCTGCTGAACTCATCTGAAATGGAGAAGTAACCCACTAAAATGTGTGTTATTTATAGTGGGATACACCCCACCGCTTTTGCCATGGCCAATTTTGTCCCTCCATTTCCAGCAATTTTATCCATGAAATAGCTTGCAGCAGGGTTATGTCTAGTGCGGTGGATGTGTCTCCAATTGTCAGGCAAGGGTTTTCATTTTGTTAGTAATGAGTTATGAGTCATTTCTATACATAACGTCACTTTTGACTTGAGCAGATACTCTACTGCAGACCTAATTTCCAGATCAATGCTTCATATTTAAAAGATCGTGTTAAGTTATTTGTGCATAACTTTATTAATATTCATAAGCTAAGCCTTCACCATTTTGTGATGTCACAACCAGCTAGTCTGTGCTCCTGTGCCCACCGCAAAATCAACGCCATATCTTCAGGTATGTACTTGATATGTGCTACGGAGGGCTAGATGGAGTCATTCGAGACGAGGCCGTGCCTCAGTACCGTCAGCTTGCATTTCTTACAGGAGCTTAATTACGCAGAGTGGCCGATTATGATGGTGTGGGCTAAATTACGACCTTTCTTTCTCTCTTTCTCATTCGCAATGTTTTACTACTGAGTGGACGCACTAATGTAGTACTCAAGCTTCGGGTTGTACAACTGCTATAGTGTAATATATATTTCATTGCAGGACAAATGTCTCCTATTAGCAGCAACTCCCTCTAGACTCATATACGCTATCAGTGGGGAAAAGACCGAGAGACGGGAGGGGACAGGATGGAGAGAATGAGACGAGGGGAACGAAATAATGTTAAACAGAGATAAACATGAGTCACCTCACTAAAACCCACATTTCTTCTTCCTTTTATCGTACATAGATGATTATATCTATTTAGCACTATAGAGATCCTATCCCAGCATCCTTTTTGTTTGCGTTCATTATTGCACCGTCAATCCCCTCTCCCAAGGGAGACTTTGCACACTGGACTTTGTCAATAAAAATCTTCCAATCAATTCGGTTTTTGTGCGTAAAAACCCAAAAATAGTTTACACAGGTTTGGAGTTAATTAATTAAATTGTTTATTTATTTATATATTTATTTATGTGGAATCTTGAAGATTTGTAATTTTTAATTTTAGATTTTACTTATTTTGTACTTAATGTGAAGCACTTTTGATTTGACTTTTGCCTGTAAATGATTTTATGTAAAAATAATTATTCTTAATATTATATTTTTCGTATTTGGTTGGGAGTGAATATAGAGGTGGTTTCCGGGTTCATGGAATGGGATGTATTAATTAAAAAAGACAGAAAGATTACATACATATTTTGGATGAACAATGAGAAAACTAGGTTAAATGTCCAGGGCTGCGTTTCCCAAAAGCATTAAGTTGATCATAGCTCCATTGGTTTCAATGGGTCTATGAATGTACTTAAGCTTACAATGCTTTTTGGAAACGCAGCCCAGGTTACATTCACAAGTTGACCATTCTTATCATCATTAAGAACATTTTCTCCACTTTTTCCATTATTTTTCCATTATTCTCGGTGATGATTCTCATTACTGTAATACAGTCATTTTAATATAGAACAATGTTTTTATTTAAATTTGCATAATTTCAGGGACATTATAACAAATTATCTTGAAGTATCAGTATTTTACCATTTGAAAGTACTTTTTTTCTCATTACAGTGATGGCTATGATTTGTTTGATTATGGTATATATGTGGCAATGGGGTAAAATGTGCTTACTTGTCATGAAAATAATGCCACAATGCAATTCCTTTGTTTTTCAACATTTTCATCATGAAACAGAGGAAAAATGTTGATTGAGATACAAATATAAATGAGTTTCAGTGGTTCAGATTAGTCTTGCCTTACACAAAAATCTCCAAACGTCCTGCGACAGAACAATAAACTGTGACTGCATATCAAACATCTTCTTCTACATGTACAGAACTTTTTCTGATGTTTCAGAATGTCTATAAGCTAAACTACCTTAAACAAGTGTTAAAGTCAACATGAAAGCAAAACTGACCCTCTTTACTTCTTTTTGTGCACATTATCACACATACATAAATCATTGTGTAACTCTGAAACAGCTTGCCTTTTCTGTTAACACCAATTTACAGAAGTAAAATGGCTTTCGAAGGCTGTTTCATGTTGACTTTAAGTCCTTTTAAAAATTGGGATACTTCCTCCCTTTTCTTAATACTTTTTATCACAGGTCTACTGAAACCTGGAAAGAAGATTTCTCCAGACTATCAAACAGTGTGATAATTTAATTTATGGAATTATACCGTTATACGCTCAGCTACAAAAGTACAATCAAATGTCCTCGTCTGTATGAGATATATGGACTAGTCAAGTTGTCCGCCATTGTATTTAATAAAAGTGTAATGTCTTACCTCATTATGAGTGTGTGTGTGTAGAGTGTGTTATTGTGACAGTGAGTTACGTGTATAGGTTCATGTTTATAGGTTGATCAATAGGTTCATACAGAGTGCTTTGAACGTATTGACCTACAGGCACTAAAATGCTTTATTGACAGCCATGTTTTTTATGTCTTATTGGCTGCCAGCCTGAAAATTTACTTCATACAGTAACGTGATGGAGACCAGAGCAAGTTAAAAACAATTTATGATGAAACGGCACAATCTATAAAGTTTATGTAGCATTAGTGTTGCTATAGTAGATGCGAAGCTGTAAGAGAATAAAACAAGAACTCGTTCCAATTCCCATTTCACTGACGTAGGCAGAGGAGGGAAAAGAACGGGAGGACTGATCAATCAGCGGATCGATGGCTTGTTTTGACATTGTACATTAAGACCTAACTAATTGCCAGAGGGCTAAATGCTTTTAAAAACACATCCATGGCGCTCAATGCAATCACTTGGATTTTTCAAAGCGTGCAGCAGAATTCTCGAAGGGCCGAGTGTGTGTGAGTGCGCAAACAACCGCAGCTCTAAACAAACAACGCTCCTCTGATGTCATCGCCTGAAACCAGTTCTTGCTGTTTTATATATGTATGTTTGTAGTGTTAGAGCATTGAACTATGGCATGCCAATCACCATGCAATATGTGTGTTACACTCTTAAAAATAAAGGTGCTTCAAAAGGTTCTTCAAGTGATGCCATAGAGGAACCATTTTTGGTTCCACAATCAACCATTCAGTCAAAGGCTCTTTAAAGAACCATCTCTTTCTTACCTTTTTATAATCTGAAGAACCTTCTGTCGCTACAAAGAACCTTTTCTGAAACAGAAAGGTTCTTCAGATGTTAAAGGTTCTTTATGGAACCATTTAAACAAAAAATGGTTCTTCTATGGCATTGTGAAGCAGCTTTATTTTTAAGAGTGTACAAACAGGAATGAGATCTCAAATAATGTGGTTTTTGAAGAGAGATGTGCTGTTACTTTTCTAAGTGATCAGACTAATATTTTGTCCCATAATACACTGACATACAATAAATAAAACTGAATAAATGTACTATGACTGAGGGATCCAAGCCATATCTAGAGACCACAGTAGTGGGTAGACCCATTTAATGGGTTAGTTTACCCTCAAAAAGAAAATTCAGTCATAATTTACCTCCCTCCTGTCGTCCCAAACCTGACTGACTGTCCTTTAAAGTCCGTGAGATCCAATGTTGTTTCGGACCTCACTGTATGTACAAAAGCAGATAAAATATTCTTCAAAATGTTTTTCTTTTTTGGATCAACTATCCCTTCACCAAGACTCAAATAACCCACCCAGAGCTGTTATTAAAATATAGAAATTATACATATATTAAAATGTTGCCTTTGCAACTAACTGAAACAAGTTGAGATACTAAAATTATTAAAACTGAAATGAAAATAAATTAAAGCTGAATTTAAATATTAAAACCCCCAAACATTTATTAAAAAAAAAAAAAAAAAAAAAACAAAAGAACATAACAAAATTATTAAAAAATTAAATGATAACTGAAAATACAAAAACTAAAGTTGCGATAATATTTGGAATATTAAAAAATACAGTCTCACTTTATATTAGGTGGCCTTAACTACTATGTACTTACATTTAAATTAATAATTTGATACAATGCACTTATTGTGTACAAAAAAGTATAAAAAAGGCCACCCTATATAAAGTGATAGCAAAAATACTATATAAATATATATATATAAAAAAAAAAAAAAAAAAAAAAAAAAAATCATAATAACAAAAAGTAAAACTTTAGTATAGGAACCAGTTCTCGCTATTAACTAGTTGCCAATTAGCATGCCTATTATTAACATATTGGCTGTTTATTAACATATTTAGCTAATACTTATAAAGCACATATTCTACATGACCATATTCTACATCCCCAACCCTACCTAATACCTAACTTAACCTTACAAACTATTAATAAGCAGCAAATTTGGAGTTTGTTGAGACAAAGTAGTTAATGGTTTGTTAATAGCGAGAACTATACCTTAAAATAAAGTGTTACAGTAAAAAAAATACTGTACATAACATATATACATATCATATACATGATATGTCATATATCAATATATACAGTAACACTGAATAGTATCCAGTTAGAACTTTTAACAAAGGATAATTGTTTTGTGAGGCTGAGGAAAAAAGGATGGTTTCATCAACACTTTTTTTTTTTTTTATGACAGGCTCCTCCTCTTCATTCAAAATGGATTTTTGCCACCTTGCTTCCTCCTCAGAGATATTAACTTTTAAATGCCACTCCAATATATTGTGGACAACTGTGAGGTTTTGTGGTCTGTTTAAATAGTAAACACAGATTCATCCTGATGTCAGAGCTTTTTTTCTGGGAGAGCAGGGAAGATCATTTGGGATATTAGCATGTGCTGTCTATTCATCAAATTGACCACATTAGTGGCTGCTTAGTGTCAGCGTGTAGAGAGAAAACAGTTGCTGACAGCAGGCTTTGGGTACTCTGGGTCAATGAGTATTACCACAGTAGAAAATCTGTGATGTTTTACCATTTTGTTTTCAACTAGCAAAGCCTTTAGAGCATGTGCTTGATATTAGTTTTATCTTAGGTTTAAGTTTGTTTTCAAACTAGATCCTACGCAAAATGATGAAAGATTTTCATAATGTGGTTACAGTACAAAGAGCTTCAAAGAATACCATAAAACCATGGTAGTATCATAGTATTTGTTGCTAGTGCAGGCTGTGCTCCAGAGTTAATCAACATGCTCAGATGAACAGAACAATGAGGACAAACTGGTAATGCTGATGAGTGTTGTGCCAGTAAATTCAGACATCATCCAAAACAAAGTATTGTGTAATTCAAAACAATACTGACAGTATGAAGTACATACTGAAAACACGTTGTGCTAAATGCTGAGGAACTGCCACTGAGGTGAACAGGGATGCTAATGGGGAAACTCTTTAAAGGTATTATAGACCACATTCAGTACAATGATCAGACAGTCAGGGGTGCAATAGCTGATTTAAGGTAAGATTTAATTATTTAATGTAAGATGACCATCCCAGATAGCACATGTACATCTGCAAGATGTCTGCTATAGATCTCTTGATCTGGAAAGCATCTGCTTTGTACAAACGTCTGGCAGACATCTGTAAGATTTTTCAGTTTTACATACATTCTAAATCATAAACATCTTAAAGACATCTAATAGACGTCTATTTGACATCTGATAGGAAACGTCCAATAGACGTATTGCAGATGAGCAAACTACGTCTTGCAGATGTCTTGCAGATGTAAATCTGTTGAAAAGACCCATGTTTGGAGTTTTCCTGAGCCCTGCATCCTAGGGAAATGTATGGGGGACTGAATATATCCTGCATCAGTATGTTTTGGTTTTGTCTTTTCTTTAAAACAAAATACAGTTGTTAACCACAGGGGTGTCCGAAACTTGCTCCTGGAAGGCCACTGTTCTGCAGAGTTTAGCTGCAACCCTAATTAAACCCACCTGGCCTAGCAAATCAAGGCCTTCAGACTCACTAAAACTTGGTCCTGGAGGGATGGTGTCCTGCAGAGTTCAGCTCCAACCCCAATTAGACACACCTGAACCAGCTAATGAAACTCTTACTAGGCATACTTCATGGCAGGTGTGCTGAGGCATGTTGGAGCTAAACTCTGCAGGAAACCAGGGCCGAGTTTGGGCACCCCTGCACTAGAAACATCTAGGGAAGTGTGTTGGAACTGGTTGAAACTAAAATCTGCAGGATGCTGGCCCTCCAAGAGCAGGATTGGACACTCCTTGTTAACCGTGGCCTGTGTCACGTGAACCAATTGCAGAACAATGCACTATAGTGTACAACAGCAGATGCATTAGAGATGCATGTGAATACCAGGTGGAAGGAACAATGCATTCTGGCTGACAGCTTGTGATCAATTACTGACCTTAATACTGGATGGAAACAAGACCACAGAAACGTTTGAGTAGACCAGGGGTGTCCAATCCTGTTCCTGGAGGGCCACCTTCCAGCTCAAACACACCATGAGCTGGTTCAGTGTTTAAGTAGGCCTGGATTTAATCTTGACTGGAAAGTGGCCCTACAGGAACAGGATTGGACACCCCTGAAGAAGAGAGAATCTGCCACAGACAGGAACAGAGGTACCTGATTTGTCCTGACACTACCTCGGGGATGGACAACTTTGAGGGCCACTGTCCTCCAGAGTTTAGCTTCATCCCTAATCAAACACACCTGAACAAGCCAATTATTGGTTTCAAGATCACTAGTAGGCTACTGGCAGGTGTGTTTGATTAGGGTTGGAGCTAAGCTCTGCAAGACAGTGGCTCTCTACCCTGTGCACTACCCTGTGCCAGTGATCAACAAAGAGCAGGGGTGTCCAGTCCTGCTCCTGGAGGACAATGTCCTGCAGAATTCAGCTGCAGCCTGCCAGAAAACATTCCTAATAATTCTGACAACCTAGATAAGTTGGTTCAGTTGTATTTAATTAGGACTGGAGCTGAACTCAGAACTATAGTGGTCATCCAGAAGGAGGACTGGCTGACCATCACTCTGTTTTTATGCACATTTTGAAGTATCGTATCAGAAACAGGTGATGGAAACACTGCATTTTAAATAAAAAATCCCTTAATTCACAAAGAAGTTTTTACGCTCGCTTGAGGGGGTTTTTGACTTGTGCGAAAAAGGGTTAATGCGAATAATGCAGAAATGCTTTTGCCAAATAAATTGTTCCATACGCATCAAAAAAGTCATGTGACTTTTGCGTAATGCGCAATGGGACGGCAAAACCCGCCTAACCAGTGGAGTGAGCTCGTTCCACAGCATCTGAAATGTGGTTATGGTCACTCTGAAATGCCTGAGCAAAGTCTGTTGTCAACGTATTTCTGTATAATTGCCTCCCAGAACTGTCTTAAACGACTACATTCCCAAACAGCAGGCATCCATCTCCGAAGAAAATTATCACATTTATTATGTTTCAACTGCTAATTTATTATATATGAAAATTACTATATTCAGTGGTTTCTCCTACCTTTCTTAGTAATATATAGTGTCAGTTTATCAGGAAGTGACGATTTTGTTCTCTTTGACTTGCTTGATGGAAACGGTGCTTATTCGCAAATGTTTTATGCGATATAATGTTTTTGCGCATAATTTAAATTCGCAACTTTGGATGGAAACAGAATAACTTGGCAATCATTTTGTAATCGTGGCATGGCTTCTTGTGTGTCACTGCTGCATTCCTTGAACTCCATGACTTACCTGTCAATAGCTAATTAGCAGTGTTTGCTAAGACTCAAATGAACCTCGAATGATACCTCAAATCCTGTAGAAGCCTCTTAGAAACATCCAGGAAACCACCATCCAGGTTCTTCTGTATTTTATACTTTGTATTCTTTGTAAATCTTAGTATTAAAATTAAAAAAAAAAAGCCTATTTCAATTTTACATCTGATTAACTAAGAGCCTGTCTGTCCACATGGCTTTTTTTCTGATGAAAACCAACAGCACATAATAGGATCTTATAGCTTGAGATCGGCCTGATCATCACCTTGTGTATCCAATGTCCATGTTCAATATTGGTCTGAATGTAAAGGATGCAATGTCACCGTTTTTCTGTAGGTCTTGGTCGGGTACCAGGTTTCACTTCCTGTGCTTGACCTCTACCCATCTTCTCATCTTTACCTCCGTATATTTCTCACCGCATTCCTCATTTTTACATGATACTCTCTCTCCCTCTCTCTCTCTCACACACACCACCCCCGACCGGCATCTTCACAAATTAATAATTCAGAACACAGATAATCAGTCAATAACGTTCTTTCATATACAACTAAATAATTCACTCATCCATAGAGGACATCTGCATTTATGTGAGTATGTGTGTGTGTCTTGTGGGTGGGGCAAGATTCATTTGTTAGGGCTTCTCTATCTATCTATATATGTATCTTTATGAAGCTATGAATACAGTGTATCCCATTATAAACATCTGCAGTGGCTCAGAATAGTTTTTAGTAATTTGCATATGCCACTTGGTTTGATATTTTTAATTCAAAGAGATAAGCATTTTAAACATCGCTTAAGCGTTGAATTACTTTATGCAGCCACTGTATAGTAAAGTCATCTACCAGATTCACAAATTCAACAGTGAATTAGGGGGATCTGGGATTTGAACCCACAACCTCATGGCCCCAAATGTATCCTTTTCAAAAAAAAAAAAAAAAAAAAAAAAAAAAATCTACTGACTTGTCTCTTATACCAAACAAGAGGGTTCAACTAACAAAAAAAGTATGAACGAAATCAAGCACAACAAATTGTTATTCCAGGGTTCTCCAGTCCTGCTCTTTAGTGCCCACTGTCCTGCAGTTTAGCTCCAACACACTTTTATTAGCATCATGTTTTATTCATAGTTCATTGTAACAATTCTTATTATTCATGGAATCCTTACTCTAGATAGCACTTCTAAGGGGTCATTCACATATTTATTTTTGCATTTAGAAAAAGCTTGGGGGGGGGGAAAGAAAA
Source organism: Cirrhinus mrigala (assembly GCA_036247105.1). Lineage (NCBI taxonomy): Eukaryota > Metazoa > Chordata > Actinopteri > Cypriniformes > Cyprinidae > Cirrhinus > Cirrhinus mrigala. Next base: position 14,944,591 of record CM070014.1, read on the forward strand.
TTCTTGAGATAAATTCTTTTTTTTCTTTAAATTTCTTAACTTCTTTTAACTTACTGTAAAATGCAGAACTCATGCGCAAGAAACAAATGTAATGGTTAAAGGCATCTGTCTAGTGCAGTGATTTGGCACCCATGGTCAGAGGCTTGGGTCTTCAACCCTGTTCTGGAGCCCCCCCAGCACTGGACCCATCTAAATTAAAATTAAATGGACCTATTTTATTCTAATTTAGATGGGTCCAGTGCTGGGGAGGACTCCAGGACAGGTTTGAAAGCCCCTGGTCTAGGGCATGTTTATATAGAGAAAGAATGAAAAAGCAGTAGTGGAATGCCAAACCACATTCTGTGCAAACAGCCCCCTAGATGTTTTGGTGTAACCAAGATCTGTTTGCACTGTTCTTCTCAATTTCTGCCACAAACAAATCAGCACTACCGCATTTAGTGGGCTTAACAGGATAGGTCAGGGCTGGGCAACTATTGTCCTTGAGATCCACTCTCCTAAAGAGTTAAGCTCCAACCCTAATCAAACACACCTGAACAAGCTTGTGCAGGTGTGTTTGACTAGGGTAGGAGTTAAGTTCTTCAAGACAGCGGGCTTCCAGGACAGGTGATGAATCGCCTTACCTTAGCACTTTTAGAGAAATAATTTGAGTCTTAACAGGGCAAATTCCAAACAACGGTCTATGCCAGGGTTGGCGAACTCCGGTCCTGGAGAGCTGCAGCCGTGCAGAGTTCAGCTTCAACCCTAATAAAACTCACCTGCCTGTAGCTTCCTAGTAACCCTTCAGACCTTGATTAGCTTGTTCAAGTACATTTGATTAGAGTAGAAGAAAAACTCTGGAGGGCTACGGCTCTCCAGGACTGACGTTCGCCACCCTTGGTCTATGCCCTTGAACAGGGCTGGGCAACTTTGATCCTGGAGAGCCAACGTCCTGGACAGTTTAGCTTCAACCATAATCAAACACATTTGAACAAGATAATAAATATCTTCAAAATCAGTAGAAAGCTACAGGCAGGTGTGTTTGATTAGGGTTGGAGCTAGACTCTACAGGACAGTGGCTCTCCAGGACCGAAGTTGCCCAGCCCTGCCCTTGAGGGTCACTGTAGGATGACGAAGATTTTCAATGCTTCTTTCACCAAGTGTGTTCCAAATGCACCCCACAGAGCTCCCTCCATGGAATTCCAATTGCAATTGGAATTCATCTATAAATTGGGGGCTCGTCCGGGATTTGAACCCACAACCTCTCACACATTAAGTGCAAAGCGTCTCCCAATGTTTTCCAATTCTGTTGTCACACCAACAGTACACATTTTGGATGTCTCCCTCATCTTACCCATCAATTTCAGGTCTTAAATTAACTGATCATTTAAATCATGTGTGTTTGATTAGGTAGAGTCTAAAAACATGTACTGTTGGAGTTCCTCCAGAAGCAGGGCTAGGAAACACTATCATACTCTGCTCCAGCTTTCAGAGAATTAATCTGTGTTGTGACAGAATATATATGTAATTGACTGCAGAGAAAATTCTATTTTTAAGCACTAGTTAACTAGAAAATTACTTGACTCTTGGTGAAAAACATGGGGCTGTTACCTTAATTTGTCTTTAGGTTTAATTTGTCTTCTGGTTTATGTAGTGAAGTAAGGAGTAACAGTCAACATAAATCATCATACAAATTCTATTTTGCAAACAGTAATAGCCATGTATATGCTTTTTCAGTAACACTTTAGTATAGGGAATAATTCTCGCTATTAACTAGTTACTTATTAGCATGCTTATTGTTAACCTATTGGCTGTTTTTTAGTACTTATAAAGCACCTATTCTGCATGAACATATTCTACATCCCTAATCCTACCCAATACCTGAACTTAACAACTACCTTATTATTATTTAGTTTATTGAGGCAAAAGCCAGTTAATGGTTTGTTAATAGCGAAAACTGGACCATAAAATAAAGTGTGACCATTTGTTCTTTGTATGAGAATGGTGTTTTTTGGCACAGATGGCTTAGCTTTTTAACGCCTTGTTTAAGTTGTTTATGCCTTTGGACAATGTAATCATCAGGTCATATATATGTATAAAACTATATGGAAACAAAGGAGAGTGAGAAAGATAGAAGATAAAAAGCTCTTACAACCTCAGTCCGATGAAAAAAAAAAAACGCTGATAAAGATCTGCACAATGAATGGAGTTACATGAAAGCCAATGAATGGGTTTTAAATTAATAGTCAGGGGAGCATCAGATTGTGTTGACATATGCATGTCAAATGTATTGGTGTGGTTAATTAGGGGTCTGATGTGAATGCAGCTGTCTTTGAGGGCCAGCTGGGATTGAGTCTTTTGTTTCCGTGCTGTGGAAAATGAAGGGATGCTGAAAAGAAAGAGGAAGTGATGGAGTTGAAAAGACGGGAGCTTTCGTTTGGCATGCCGACTGTGGATTAGCATTCTTCCGCTGCTTAAGCCACGTCTCTCCCGCTCCCACTTATTCATTCTCTCATTTCACTCTTTCCTGTCTGATCGGCCACTTGTCCAGTGTTCTGGGTTCAAAACAAGTTAAGCTTTATGGATGGCATGTTGTAGTGCCACAGTTAAAAAAAAAAAAAAAAGCAAAAATAGCATTTGCACTAATGCACGTACAAAATGGGCAAGGCATTTAGGAGGGTTTAAAAGCCTAAATGTCAACATTCTAATTTTTCTAAAGTGGATACATTAATTCTTCCATACAAAACTGTAGGAAATGTTTTCTTTTTTTTTTGGCAAACATCGAGTAATTCAAATACAAGATAAGTCAGATTAGTTTAACTTAGTTGTTTATTACCCATACTTTCAATCAAAGATTGACAAACATTCAAACATAACCAAACTTATACATTTTTTCTCTACCCCATACACACATTTAGTACTTTGGCCAACTGCTGACATCAAACAGACACAAATACAAACAAGCACACTCACACACGCTGTACCGCCAGCGTCGAAATCAAGTTTCACCTTTCTTTTCTCCCAATAAACAAATAAAACTAATAAAATAAATTAAAAAGGCAACTTCCAAAAACCATGCACTACTTATACAAATGCAACAAATAAATATTAACATCTAAATTAAAATACATAAGCTCTCCCAATTAAAATGCAAACACAGCCACAAAATGAGCCGTGAACACGCACTCACACGAACAATACTGAAAACAGCACTGCGACCTCACGGCGATCCTATCAGGACGCCACGGGAAGCACGCAGGTGAGCGTTTCTCGTGAGAATAAGAGTGACGTTACATTCATTAGACTGCATTGTTGTACTGTGAGGTGTTGTTATGAGCGTGCAGCTTTGATTCTATCCTCATGGTGCAGTTATGTGACACTGTAGTTTGTTAGATGACCGTAGTTGAGTTGCATTAGGATTATAGCTGTAACAGCTGTTCTTCATGAAATGTGAGTCAAGGACCAGTATTTATGGTCATGGCCTTTTATAATATAGCACCAAAATTTTCAAATTCAAATTAGTGATCGTTTAGCATGTAACATTACATTTTTTGTTAATTAGTATAATTTATATTTTTATCCAATTTCTTGTTAGATTTAAACTTTTCAATATTTTAATCTCACGTCCTTCCAAATTCTCATTTGTGGAACCGTAACTTAAAATGATAGTTCACTCAAAAATTAAAATATGCTTTTAATTTACTCACACCCACTTCTGTTCAGTAGAACAGTAAAGATAATTTTCAGATGAAACTGTGCTCTGTGGTGATTCATAAAGTCATGCAAGTCAATGGCTACTGTCATTTTGAGAATCAAAAATCATATACAGATAAGAAAAAAATTCATACGTGTGTCTCCTGAAAATATATCGAGGTCTTACGAAGTGAAACGATCAGTCTGTGCAAGAAACTGAATATTATCCATAGTCTTGTGAACACGCTTGCTTTTTGTCTGAGGCTATGGATTACAGATAATGTAAATAATGTTCAGTTTCTTGCACAGACTGATCGTTTCACTTCATAAGACTTTAAAATATCATTAGGAGTCACAAGTATTTATTTTCTGTTGCCTATATGTCTTTTTGACACAGTGACAGCAGCCACTGACTCGCATTTTATGAATCACCAAGGACCACGGTTGCAGCTACAAATCTTCTGCGACTGAAAAAAAAAAAGTCTCCTACATCTTGGAAGATCTTAGGCTGAGAAATTAACAGCAGATTTTCACTTTTGGGTGAACTATCCCTTTAAAACTGTTTTCATTGTATGTAACAGAAAAGTGTGACGGTTCTTTGTAACATCTACTTTTGTGTTCCACAGAATTTATAAAGTTAAACATCGTTAAAAATAACGACACAAATTTTCCTCTGTTTTAATAATGACCTGTTCCAGATTAAAATGTAACATTACGAATAATACTATAACTTGTAAAGCATCTATAAGCATTGTGGTCTCATAAGGATCTTCTGCATTATTATGTTATGTTTTTTGTTAGAAAGCCGATCCTGAAGTTCTAATTCAGGTCAATTTTCTGAACAAACGAGTTTCTATAAAGTAGGCAATTAGGCAAACACAGGTAATGTAGTACACAGGCAAACGACTGGTGAGATCAGCTAAAGCCTTACACTAAAGTGAGCCTGGTTTAGTTTCAGTTAAGTGAGTCTTGGCGGCTGAACTCTGAGTCAGAATGAGGGTCCGGGAGGGCATGGTTATCCTGGAGATCAGGTTCAAGATCGGGTTCATTCTCATCATTGCTTTCTGCGCTGTAGTCGACTTCCTCCAGGAATGCTGGCTCATCCTCTTCCAACACGTATGTGGTGGGACTGCAGGAAACACACACACACACACACACACGGCTCTCAGTTATTACATGTCAGCTAAGTATATGAGAAATCAGATCTTCTGACAGAAACAGATATAACAGAACTGTTTATTCCCATAAATCACAAACAGCTTACATCATTTCTATTAACACCACTTGAATACTTATTTGCACAAAATTGTTATCTGTTCTGCAAGTGAAAACACAATTCCTCGATGTTAGGGTGTTGCTGTTAATAACACGTTCTGGGTAATTGCTATTTTTTTTTTCCCCAGTCACCGTGTTCTCACACCTTTTGACTAATGAACTTTCATCTGCACTAACAGAGCAATCACACCAGCATTAGTTTAAAATGAACCAAACCTGCCAAGTGTAAACATTGCCTAAGCTTTGCTTGGATGAGATGTGGATGAGATGAAATGACAGAATTAAAAATACCATAGCCATTCATCAAAAGTATATATTACTCCATATATAAATATACCATTCAAGCACCAGAAACAACGTTGATGAGAGTTTGATTCTGAAAATATTCAAATATGAATCAGTCAACCATAGACAGATAAATGTTTATTCAGCTATTCCCCATTCAAGTGGATAGGAGTTGGTCTCGTGTGCATGATATAGCTGCCCAGAGGTGTTGCGAATAAGGCTGTCGAATGAACTGTCTTTCCTTAAAAGGGACTTTAATAAATTCTATATCCAGAACTTAAAAGTATATACATTTTAGGTAAAATGTAAATGTTAGTAATAAATGCACTGCTTTTAAAGTACTTTCCTATGACATTCTACAGCATGTTTCAAAGCTCAAGAGAGCATGGATTTCTTGGATATTATGAAGCCACTGATTGAGTTCTAATTGTAGAATCCATTCTGATTGCAAAGAAGTATGTTCACTTGAATATAATGATAATTGATGCGCACTTGACTCAAAAGATGCTTACCGACATAAAACTGCAGGGTTAACCTAATGGCACAGTAGCTGTATAACCGCAGTGTGAATCAACACGCAGTGTGAATCAGTGCATATTTACATAGGGTCTAAGCATCAGCATTAGCATAGCCTTTTAGCCTTTTTTTGGCATTTTTGACCTAATTGGGATAGAACATATTGCAATAGATAGACAGGAAGCAAAAAGAATGGAAAAAGGGGGATGTGATCAGTAATGGTCCTTGAGTCGGGACTCAAACTCATGTCATCTGAATTGTAACTTCTTTACATGTCAGAGCACTGCTCATGAGGATATCAGCATTAAGCTCATCTTAAGATATTTATAGAAGTCAATGAGCTCAATCTTGCATGAGAAACAATATACAGTATTAATGTACTCATGGATCATATTAAGCAATGCTAAGTGTGAGAAAATGCAATTTGTGTTCAAACTCGTTTCTCAAGGATGTTAATGGAATTCTAATGTTTGTGAGGCTAAGTAACTAAACAATGCTATGAATGAAAATTCATGCTTATGAGAGATTAATTCATTCATGTAAATACATAACAATTGTAATTGCATTTAATTAAGCTAAGCATGTGTAGCTTTCATGAAGATTGGCTCTGCCAACATCAGTGGCTCCTGTGTGGGTCAGCGGTTATACAGGAGCTACTGTGCCATTAGGTTAAACCTGCAGTTTTATGTCGGCAAGCATCTTTTGAGTCAAGTGCGCATCAATTATCATTATATTCAAGTGAACATACTTCTTTGCAATCAGAATGGATTCTACAATTAGAACTCAATCAGTGGCTTCATAATATCCAGGAAATCCATGCTCTCTTGAGCTTTGAAACATGCTGTAGAATGTCATAGGAAAGTACTTTAAAAGCAGTGCATTTATTACTAATATTTACATTTTACCTAAAATGTATATACTTTAAACTTCTGGATATAGAATTCATTAAAGTCTCTTTTAAGGAAATACAGTTCACTCGATGGCCTTATTCGCAACACCTCTGGGCAGCTATATCATGCACACGAGACCAACTCCTATCCACTTGAATGGGGAATAGCTGTATAAATATCTATGTATGGTTGACTGATTCATATTTGAATATTTTCAGAATCAAACTCTCATCAACGTTGTTTCTGGTGCTTGAATGGTATATTTATATATGGAATAATACAGTCATGTGAAAAAGTTAGGACACCCTATTGAATTTCATGGTTTTCTGTATCAGGACATAATAAAAAACTATCTGGTCCTTGGCAGGTCTTAAAATTTGGAAAATAAATCCTCAGATAAACCTCATCACATGACATATTGCACAGTGTCATTATTTATTTAAGAAAAATACAGCCAAGAGGGAAAGACCATGTGTGACAAAGTTAGGACACCCTATGAGTCAACTGCCTGTAGATCCACTTTTAGCAGCAATAACTCGAAGCATTCATTTTCTGTGTGACTTCATCAGTCTCTCACATCATTCTGGAGGAATTTGGACCACTTTTCTTTTCAACGTTGCTCCAGTTTATTGAGGTTTGTGGGCATTTGCTTATGCACAGCTCTCACCACAGCATTTGAGTCAGGATGAGCTCTGGACTTGGACTGGGCTACTGCAACACCTTGATTCTTTTCTTTTCAGCCATTCTGTTGTAGATTTGCTGGTGTGCTTGGAATCATTGTCCTGTTGCATGACCCAATTTTGGCCCAACTTTAGATGTCAGACAGATGCCCTCACATTTGACTCTAGAATACTTTGATATCCAGAGGAGTTCATGGCCAACTCAATGACTGTGAGGTGCCCGGGTCCTGTGGCTACAAAACAAGCCCAAAATGATCAGCCCTCCTCCAGCATGCTTGTCTTTTGGTATGACGTGTTTGTGCTGATATGCTCTTTAGGTTTTTACCAAACTTGGCGCTGTGATTTATGGCCAAACATCTCCACTTCGGTCTCATCTGTTCAAAGGACATTATTCTAGAAGACTTGTGTTTTGTTCAGATGCAACTTTGCAGACCTAAACTGTGCTGCAATGTTTTTTTTTAGAATGTTTCTTTCCATTTCTCTGAGCTTTACACGGTCTGATCTTGGGGTGAATTTTCTGGGACATCCACTCCTGGAAGGAGAGGTGTCTGTTTTAAATGTCTTCCACTTGTGAATAAACTTCAAATTGTTTGGAAATGGCCGTATTACTCTTCTCAGATGGATGGCAGCGACAATTGCTTCTCTAAGATGATTGCTGATGTCTTACCTACTTGGCATTGTGTTAACACACACCTGAAGTCTCCAGACCAGCAAACTGCCAAAGCTTATGCTTTTATAGAGGCGCTCAGACTTACTGATGATCAGTTAATCAAAAGTATTTGATTAGCAGTGCCTGACTGTTATTTACCCTCTTAATTCCAATGTAAACAGTAAGGGTGTCCTAACTTTGTCACACATGGCTTTTCCATTTTGGCTTTATTTTTGTTCAGTAAATAATGACAGTGCAATTTGTCATGTTTTGTTGTTCACCTGAGGTTTTATTTTCACAATTTTAAGACCAGCCAAGGACCAGTTATTTTTAATGATGTCCTGATATGGAAATCCATGGAATTCAAAAGGGTGTCCTAACTTTTTCACATGACTGTATTTACTTTTGATGAATGGCTATGCTATTTTTAATTCTGTCATTTCATCTGAATATCAACATTTGTGAGATATTGTCAGTTTTGTCAGATCTAATTTTGTGTCTTTGGAAAATGGTGATCAGTTCATTTTTTTGTGTTAAATATGTAGATATTTAATAAGCCTGTATTTAAGACAAAGAGTAATTTTAGCTTTCAGATGAATCCTCTTTAAACCTCTTTTGATATTTGACATTTTGTACTACAGCAACTAATACTCAAATGTTTCCGTTTATTTCCTATAACAACACACTGGCTGAAGCATCATCATCCTGTATATGCTCAAGAAAATCCACATTGTTCCTAAGGGGACATAACAGCAATGATGCAATGAATTTTGCCAGTGGCCAAAAAAAAAAAGACACCATCTGGATTTAAACTCTTAAGATTTTTGGATTTAGTCATTTTTGCAGTGATTAATTTGATTATGGCATTTGGCAACAATTCTTTTAACCCTAATTGACGCAGTGTGTAGCTCTTTATTTCTCAAACAATCATGTCAAAAGACGTACTCATGTACATATTTCCAGCATGACAATGCTAAGATTCATTAGGTTCAAATTTTGAGAGATTGGCCACCACAGAGTCCCGACCTTAACCTCACTTAAAAGTCTTTGTGATGTGCTGGACTCGACTTTACACTGCCTGTCCAAAAAAAGATTGCAAAGTGTAATATTTCATTGGACTGTCTTTAGCTTTAATAACATTATACTTTCATTGTGGCATTGTTTCGACAAATTTACGCAACATCAAAACACTTATTTCCAATAAAGGATTAGTTCATTTCCAAAATAAAAAAATTCCTGACTATGTACTCACCCCCATGTCTTCCAAGATGTTCATGTCTTTCTTCAGTTGAAAATAAATGAAGGTGTTTGAGGAAAACACTCCAGGATTTTACCCATATACTTCAATGGGAGCCAACAGGTTAAATGTCCAGATTGCAGTTTCAATGCAGCTTCAAAGGGCTCTACACAATCCCAACCAAAGAATAAGGGTCTTATCTAGCGAAACGATCAGCCATTTTCTTTAAAAAAATACAAATTGCTATACTTTTTAAACCACAAATGCTCATCTTGCACTTGCACGACCTAACGCATTACGTAGTCATGTTGGAAAGGTCACGTGAAAGTACCGACGCAGTGTTAACAAAGTGAACGTGCAAAGAAAGTCAAACACCCTTTACAAAAAAAAGGTAAAACAACGATGTTGGACGATTTTGGAGAAGAAAATGAGATTGAGTATTTCGCCCTATGCTACCTTTTTGAACCGAAGTACACAGCTGAAGAACTAACCATGCACAATCTTTCCAACATGATTAAGTAATGCGAGAAGGTGTGCATTGCAGAGCTAGCCCAAGATGAGCATTTGTGGTTAAAAAAGTATAGAAACTTTTATTTTTTTTTTAAGAAAATGGCAGATCATTTTGCTAGGTAAGACACTTATTCCTTGGCTAGGATTAGGCTGAGATGCACTGAAAGTGCAATTTGGACCTTCAACCCATTCATCCCCACTGAAGTAAACTATAAGGAGAAAAATTGTTTTCCTCAAAAAAATTAATTTTAAATTTTCATTCTAGAAGTGAACTAAGCCTTTAAAAGTTGCATCCATTTTTGGCCGAGATCCTGTATTGACAATGGGAGAGTTGAACCATTCGGTAAAGTTAAGATCAGGACTCTGTGGTGGCCAGTTCATAAGTGGAAATGATTTCTTATGCACACTGTACATGTATTTCACAGTTTGGGTCCAATGAATCTTGGTATTGCCATTCTGGAATATGTACATGGGTAGGTCTTCCAACATGGTTGTTTCAGAGATAAAAAGCTACACACTGCTAGGGCTGGGCGATTTTTCCGATTGTACTTATTAATTCAAATTTAATTACATTTTATTTTTTTCAGAAACTGAGGAATTACCAAATGTTAGAATTCTAACATTCTAAATTTAGAAATTCGAATGTTAGAATGGTAACAGACAACGAGTTTTGACAAAGATGTGACCCGGGCAGTGGAATAGGAAAAACATGCAAGAAGATGGGAGTGAAGTGAACTTCATGCATGAGTTCATTGTTCATTGTTTTTACAGAACATTTATAGTAAATAATAGTCTACTTGTGTTATACCTTCAGTCATTTTGAATAGGGATGGGCGATATCTTATTGTTTGCGATATACTGGTAAAAATCTTCCCCATGATGAGATTAGTCTTCCTGCGATAATAATGATAAAGTCTAGTAGTTGACATATTTCTGTGTGCGACAGTGCGGAGTGACATGCTGAAGACTGAAACTAGTATATCACTAAATGATGAGCTCCAATCTAGAACTGGTTTGGTCAAAACTGTGCAGTGCGACAAAAATCGGTCTGAGCCTTGAATAACGTTAACTGTACTAGTAGCAAGTGTGCAATGCAGTTTTGCATGTGTATGAGCCTGTTTATAAACCTGTTGTCCAACAAAGATATCATTTATTGACTTGCTTTTTCTCCAAATTAACTTCAAAACATGGTCAAGTGTTTGAAATAACATTTTGCGATCAGCCGTGGTTTCATATCACAGAATGAGGCTGAAATCATACTATTTTATAGTATTATAAAGGCTTCGTCGATCAGCATTGCATTATAAATATACTTAATCCTTATAAAAATACCCAAGATTGCTTGAAGAGCACAGACAAACCATTTGTAGCAATCGTATGTTTAATGTCTTCATGTCTCAGCTATAACTGTACAGCGATAACTGGATTAGAGATTCCTGGAGCGTCGTCAGTACTATTACTTCTACTATAAAGCATATGCTGAGTTTCTACGCAAGGGCGCCCCCCGGCTTCCGGATCAGAGAGAGCTTTATTGCCAAGTGTGTTTCACACACAAGGAATCTGTGTTAATGTTAGGAGATTCCAGTACAGTACAAACAATTTTATTCGCATTCCAGTGAATTAACCAGTCATTACATTACGTGTGTACTCAGTAATGCTCACAACACCCTATTTTGGGTAAAAATAGGAAAGAAAATACTTTTCTCTAAAGAAACAGGATTTCCCTGAATTATCATCATTGATATCGGTATCGCAATAAATACCAGAAATTATCGTGATACATTTTTAAGCCCATTTAAGCCAATATTTTAAGCCCAATTTTTTGGTATATCGCCCAGCCCAACACACTGCATCACTTAGTGTTAAAAGAATTGTTGCTAAACATACAACATGTTAATCACTCTTTAGTATTTGCTTATTTGTGACCCTGGACCACAAAACCAGCCATAAGTAGCACAGGTATATTTGTAGCAATAGCCAAAAATACATTGTATGGGTCAAAATCATAAATTTTTAGGATATTAAGTAAAGATCATGTTCCATCAAGATATTTAGTAAATTTCCTACCATAAATAGATCAAATTTTTTGTTTTGTAATATGCATTGCTAAGAACTTCATGTGGACAACCTTAAAGTCGATTTTCTCAATATTTAGTTTTTTTGCACCCTCAGATTCTAGATTTCCAAATGTTGTATCGTAACAAACCATACATGAATGGAAAACCTACTTATTCAGCTTTCAGGTGACGTATAAATCTCAATTTTACAAAATTGACCCTTATGACTGGTTTTGTGGTTCAGGGTCATATTTAAATCCAAAAGGAAGGCTGTGTGTACTGTATTGCAAATTTACCAGATTTTTGATTGTTTGGTACATTGTGGACCAAGTAAACAGAGCCCATCCCAATTCTCCATGATATTCTTCCCTCAAGGTAGATACTACTCGGGACCCCCATTCAACGCAAGTCAATGGGATTTCCCACCTTTCCTCAACAAGCCACACAATTTGAGTCATGATTCATGCCCGTAGCACAAACGCTGCGGGACGAGTTACGAGCCACAGTTTAATACTTTAGGTTAAAGGGTTGTTCAAATCTCTGCCCCTAATTTTGAGCTCTAATAAATGACCGGTCAATACAACAAAACCGACAAACGACTCCTGCAGGTTAGCGGTCGAAAACCTCATGTGGCGGCCGAGGGGGCATTTCTCTGCATGCCTCTCGCTCAGTGCCTCTCTCTCCTAACGCAATAACCTTACTAAGAGTGATGATGGTTTTATGGCTCTCTTGTTAAGCAGTTAAATGGTTTAATGTGTGGTCTGGTGGTTTGGCTGGTTTTAGTGGGTTTTTAATGGTTTTAATGGTGTGAGGGGGAAGAAACTGGATCCGAGCGAGACGGGCCGAGGGGAGGGGGGGCAGACTCAAAGTAGATTAGCGGGCGTTTTGATCAGGTGATTAGATGACTATAATGAGCAGAGTGCTTCTCTCTTCACTCAAGTGCGCTGAGCCCCATGTGACCGACGTCTCCTCAAGTGGTGCCGGCCATTAGAAGAGGCCTGCAAGATCTTGTGTATGTGTGTGTGTGTGTGTGTGTGCATGTTGTTATCCATTACAGAAATACACAAATCGGGAGGGGCCGAAGTACGTTCCCAAGAAGCTTCTAGACTCTAGAAGCTTCTGACATCATGGACATCATGGCTATTATTGTTCTGAACATTGCGGGCTCCGAGCTGCTTAATGTTGTATTGAAATTCGATATGGCAGCTGTTGCGTCTTCTACGCTTAGTGCCGGCTCATGCGGCAGAAGAATAACAGGACGTCCCGAGTCTGGATACGGTCGCTGTACTGGTCTGTGAGCGCTTACCTGGTGATGTTGGGGACATTGCGGGTGTCTATCAGGTCGCTGTCCATGTCCAGCAGATGGGAGTTGTGGTTGTGGAGCTCTAAGGGGGTCATGAACCGTCGTAGCCTGAGCAGAGCCAAACAAAACTGAGCACCCATTTCCTCCAATTCGCTTGTTCCGATCTGGAGGCCCTGCAAACACACAAAGATCACCTGTTACATGCAAGATTTGTTTGCAAAATGACATTGGGGTTACATTTATTAACAGAGCAAGTCTGTGATTTCATTTCCTGATTCACACAGAATGAGGGTCTCTGAGTGTACACTGTCTGGATGCGGGACATTTAAATGCGGAAGTGAGTTCCATAAATTATCATTCCATGTGTGAACAGAAAAGCAGTCACTCCTGCAGTTGTAAACATTGCAACATTTCGGCGTTGTGCAGGAATGAATAAGAATTTAGCCATTTGGTATCTGCCACTTTCTTGGCTAAAGACTCTTTTTGTCCATCAACAGACATGCTATGGTTTGTTTATGCAGTGTTGCCATGTCCTCATATTTACAAGTGCTTTTAGGCATGTTGATCTTCACTCATAAAGCAAGGGACTTTATGGAGTTATTAAAGAGGTCTGTTGCAGATATGAGGTATATGTTTTTTTGGTGTTATAAAACAAAGTATTTGGGTGTTTTTGTGCTTGTTTGTTGTTCTTTTTTCTATAAAGATCTGGCAACAATGACACTTTACCACAGGGCTCGTGAGCGCAACTAACCCTGTGTCAAAATGTGCTAAGGTTAAGACTTATTTCACTGTTATTTTATGATGCATTTCTGATGCACATTTAAATACATCATTAACAACTAGTTGTTCAGTTCGGTTCCGTACACACTGTGTAGAATTACTGTAAATGCAGTTGTCACTACCTGTATTTTTCGGGAATTAATGCGGTTGTCAAATGCAGTTATCACTAACATATTTTAGTGAATTATGTGTGTACAGAACATGATTGCGGAGTAAAAGGTGAACTGACAACCGAATTTAGCTGAAGTGTGTACGTGGCCATGATGAATTGCATAAATGAAACAGTATGTACGGTATATAAAATAATAACATAAAAGAAGGAATTAATTCAAGGTATATTCCAGGTCCACTACAAGATACAGTGCAATATATGCAATTTATATATATATATATATATATATATATATATATATATATATATACACAAATATCTTTTTAAAAAATGTTTATTTATTTAAAAAAAAAAAAAAAAAAAATGCACAAATATGGTAACACTTTATTTTAAGGACCAATTCTCACTATTAAAGGAGAAGCCCACTTCCAGAAAAAAAAATTACAGACAATTTACTCACCCCCTTGTCATCCAAGATGTTCATGTCTTTCTTTCTTCAGTCCATAAGAAATTATGTTTCTTGAGGAAAATATTTCAGGTATTTTCTCCATAAAGCGGACTTCAATGGTGCCCCCATTGTTTGAACTTCCAAAATGCAGCTTCAAAGGATTATAAGCGATCCCAGCCGAGCAAGAAGGACCTTATCTAGCAAAACAATCTGTCATTTTTTAAACAAATTGACAATTTATTTACTTTTTAACCTTAAATGCTCTGTTTGTCTCGTCTCTGCGATGTGCATGCGTAGTCTGTGTAATCCGGGTCAATACAGTTAGGGTAGGTCGAAAAACTCTCGTCTCATTTTCTTCTTCAACGTCAAAATCGTCCTACATCGCTGTTCTACCATTTTTTTGTAAAGGGTCTTTGATGTTCTTTGCATGTTCACTTTGTAAACACTGGGTCAGTACTTCTGCAGTGATGCACGATGATTTTGAAGTTGGGGAAGAAAACGAGATGGGAGTTTTTTGACATACTGTATTGACCATATTGAACTGGAAAAAAAAACGAGTTCAGGCAGACTTAGACAAAATGAGCGTTTGAGGTTAAAAAGTATATCAATTGTCAATTTATTCTGAAAATGACTGATCGTTTTGCTAGATAAGAACCTTCTTCCTTGGCTGAGATCGTTTAGAGCCATTCGAAGCTGCATTTAAACTGCATTTTGGAAGTTCAAACTCAGGGGCACCATTGAAGTCCACTATATGGAGTAAATTCCTGATTTTTTTTTCCTCAAGAAACATAATTTCTTACAGACTGAAGAAAGAAAGACACAAACATCTTGGATGACAAGGAGGGTGAGTACATTATCTGTAAATTTTTGTTCTGGAAGTGAACTTCTCCTTTAACTATTGCTTATAAGCATGCATATTACTAGCATATTGGCTGTTTATTAGTACTTATAAAGCACATACTAATGCCTTATTCTGCATGACCATATTCTAGATCACTTACTCTACCATAATATGCAGCAAATGAGGAATTTTCTATAGAAACAGTATTAGAAACAGTAAGGTACAACGGGGCTAAGGGTGCCCAGGGGTTAGAGGCGCATTTGATATTATTTTCCTCTAAACCACTAGATGGCACAAAAACGTGGCGTAGCACTTTCTAAAACATTCGCTTTTCAAGATGCACGTGGAAATCTGTCTGATCCTTGACACGATCGCAGGCAGCAGGGCAAAGCTGATTCTGTGCTTACTTGATCTAATATTTTATGTTTTTTAAAATGTAGATTTAAGTAGCAAATGAAAATCGCTAAAATGGATGCATTTATTTTAAGACGACTCTTGTCTTAATGATTTTCAGTTTTGTTTAAGATAATTAAAGCAACAGTTTTTAAATGATGAAAGAATATGTAAAAGTACAGTATTTGGGGTAAAAATCTCCCCTGCTGTTGGGGCTAAAAGGCACAATAGTTAACATGATAATTAATAGATGGCTGACTTTTCCATTTGTTGACATGATATGGTTAGATTCAGATAGTAAATATCATATATTATGTTGGGTGTCCATCTTAGAGATAATCACCATGTTTAGAATGAACATGAATGTTTAGAATATTAATGATATCATATAATAAAATATCATTTGTTGTTACTACTGTAGATCTATATTAAATTATTATGGGATCTACTTCAATGCTTTCAGAATCTTTACATTTTAAAATGATTTTGTCTTTTAAAAAAAATATTTTAGTAATTTTTAATGACAAAATATTTTTTGAATAAAAAATAATAATTTTATTTTTCAAAATAAGCAGAAAAAAGTACAAACTCTAAAGTGACTGTTTTGAACAAGTATTAACTTATACATTATTGCTAAAGTATTTATATCAATGCTGTGTGCCTTTTGCCCAATGCTGGTGAGCCTTTTACCCTGTGTGTGCCACCTTACACATTTATAAGATTTTAAATCAAAATAAACAACTTGATTTAAAAATCTGTTGCTCCATAAATGTTCAATACAAACACACATATATTATATATATATATATATATATATATATATATATATATATATATATATATATATATATATACATATATATATATATATATTTATCTGCAATTCTACATTTTAGGCGCAGTGAATGGCACATTTTTTGTGCCTTTAGCCCCGTTGTACCCTATATATGTTAATTTAAAAAAAAAAAAAAAGCAAATCGAGATTATGTTGAGGCACTTAGAATGAAGGGAGAAAATTTCTGGAGGACGCAGAAATACGAAGCTTATGATGGTATAAAATCATTTAGACTAATTCTTCTGTTAAAGCTTGTGATTATTTGAGCTGTAAAGTTGCTCGTCAAGTTTACTGGCGTTTAGGTTTTTAGCCGTTATGCTGACATTGTAATAAAGTTGTAAAATTGGATATAACTTCACACATTAAAGGTTTACAAGTGATTTACACAAGTGCAAGTGCATACTGTTTACATCGTGTGTCTATACTACTGGAACAAGTATTTTAATTTTTTTGTAATTCACAAAAAGATGGCTAGCCGCACACTGAATCCAATACAGACTGGAAGAGTCTACAGAAACATTTTTTATTTTATAAATGGCATCGTACAAAAAGTGCTAAGTGCAGGAGAGCTAAAAACAGATGGACACGAGCAAGAAGACGTTTCAGCGCATTGCTATCTTCAGTGCTCAGCGATTCACGGCTTTTGTTCATTTATTTCATTGGCTCTACGCACCTGCAGAAAAAGGATTTCTTTTTTTTTTTCTCAATTAATCTTAACTTGTATTGAACAAAGTATATTGGTAACAATTTATAATGTGTCATTTGTCAACATTAGTTAATGTATTAACTAACATGAGCAAACAATGAACAATACATTTATTACAGTATTTAATACAGCTATTTATTTTAGCTTTAACATTAATTAAAAAAATACAGTCGTTCACTGTTTATTCATGTTTGCTTACAGTACATTAACTAATGTTAAAAACAACTTGTGATTTTAAAAATGGATTAGTAAATGCTAAATTAATATTAACTAAGATTAATAAAGAAGTAGCTGTAGAAGTATTGCTCATTCTTAGTTCATGTTAACTAATATAGTTAACTAATGTTAACCAATGAACCTAATTGTAAAGTGCTACCAGAATATTCCATTGACATTTGTTACATCATACATAACGTTTAGCTGTTCATTAATAAAAATTCAAGTAATAATATACATACACTGCTGCTCAGAAGTTTGAGATCAGTAAGACTTGTAATGCTTTTTAAAGAAGTGTCTTATGCTCATCAAGGTTGCATTTATTTAATAAAAAAAAAAAAAAGTTTTTTTTTTTTTTTTTTTAATTTTAATATACTTTAAAATATAATTTATTCCTGTGACGCAAAGCTGAATTTTCAACAGCTGTTACTTCAGTCTTAAGTGTCACATGATCCTTCAGAAATCATTCTAATATGCTGATTTATTATTGGAATGATCAATGTTGGAAACAGTTGTGCTGCCAAATATATATATATATATATATTTTTTTTTTTCAGGATTCTGTGATGAATAACAAGTTAAAAAGAAAAGCATTTATTCAATATATATATATATATATATATATATATATATATATATATATATATATATATATATATATATATATATAATATATATATATTTTTTTTTTTTTTTCTAACAATGTAAATCTATGCTATCACTTTTTACTAATTTAACATATCCTTGGTGAATAAAAGTATTAATGTTTTTTTTTTTTTTTTTTA
The DNA here is from genome assembly GCA_036247105.1 of Cirrhinus mrigala. Taxonomy (NCBI): domain Eukaryota; kingdom Metazoa; phylum Chordata; class Actinopteri; order Cypriniformes; family Cyprinidae; genus Cirrhinus; species Cirrhinus mrigala. Next base: position 14,962,778 of record CM070014.1, read on the forward strand.
AATAAAGAATAAAAATTTCCTAACCCCAAACTTTTGAACAATAGTGTATATTGTTAGAAAACCTTTAAGGAAAAAAAAAAAAAATAGTAATAATAATAACAAATATTATGCAGCACAACTGTTCTCAACATTGATAATAAATCAGCATTGTTGTTAATCATTCATTAGAATGATTAGATCACGTGACACTTGGAAATTCAGCTTTGCATCATAGAAATAATATTTTAAAGTATACTAAAATAAAGCTCATTATTTTATATTGTAATAACATTTTGCAATATTACTGTTTTTTTTTTTTTTTTTTTCTATTTTTGATCGAATAAATTAAGCCTTGATGAGCATATACAGTACTGTGCAAAAGTCTTAGGCCACTAGTATTTTCACCAACAAAAAAATGGTTTTAAGTCAGTTATTTCTATCTTTTGCTGTAGTGTGTCAGTAGGAAATATCAGTTTACATTTCTAACATTCTAACATTTCTTACATTCATTTTGCCATTAATTGTAATAATCCAGTGAGATTTCCAGTGAGTCTGACAACAGCCAGTGCTCCACACAGAGATCTGATCTGACCATCATCCAGTCTGTCTGGAATGACATGAAGAAACAGAACAAACTGAGACAGACTAAATCCAGAAGAACTGTGGCAACATCTCCAAGCTCCTTTAAGAAACCTACATGCAAAGCTACCTGAAAACTCATGCACAAATGTACCTAGGGCAAAAGCTGTTTTAAATGCAAATATTGTTTACCAAATGTTGATTTAATTTAGTTAATAGAAGTTAATTGATAAATAAAATCTATTTATGGCATTATTTTTGACAACATCCTCATTTTACAGCATTTTTACACAAGTGCCTAAAACATTTAACAGTACTTTGCAGGTTTCTTGCAGCATCTTGGAGATGTTGCCACAGTTCTTCTGGATTTAGTCTGTCTCAGTTTGTTCTGTTTCTTCATGTCATTCCAGAGACAGACTGGATGATGGTCAGATCAGATCTCTGTGTGGAGCACTGGCTGTTGTCAGACTCCTTGTGCAAACACAAATCTCACTGCATTATTACAATTAATGGCAAACAGAATGTTTAGAAATGTAAACTGATATTTCCTACTGACACACTACAGCAAAAGATAGAAATAACTGACTTAAAACCATTTTTTTGTTGGTGAAAATACTAGTGGCCTAAGACTTTTGCACAGTACTGTATATTACAAGTCTTACTGATCCCAAACTTTGGAGCGGCAGTGTAGCTTTTTTATCTTTTTGTTCACCAGTGTTATCAAAATTGAAACTTACATTAATACTGTTAATTTAATAAACAGTTTATAAATAAAACAACCCAAAAGTTTAAAGAGAATCTAAAAACATAACTCAGCAAAAAATAAAGAGCCAAAATAAATAATCATTTCTGCAGGCAAGAAGCACATCTTGAAGCATCTTCACATATTGGAATAATCTGATTTGTCTGTGAAACTAACTAAAACAGTCTGTGCAATAATCGGATGATCTCTGATGCATATTGCATGCTAAACTGGAAAGTACTTTCTCAGTCTGGCAAAATCTATGATTGGCAGGCTGTACGCAACTTCCTGAAGTAAAGGCACACAGGTTTTTTTTTATCCAATCTCCTTGGAAACAAAGTCGTGTTTACGACTACACTGAAAGCACTAATCACTGGATTTGCCAAAGTTTGTTATTAACGACATCAAATCTTTCAAAGGCTGTCAGAGTTTTGTTTGAGGTACTTAGTACCAAGTAAACTAGACACCCACAAGCTGATTTGTTTTGTGTCTGTGAAGTAAACAGCACTTACTGTATTGCTTTAGGATCCTGATCACAAAATTTTCTCAATTTTTTTTTTTTTTATTATTTATCAACTATTACTTTAACTTTCTTTTTAACTTTGTCACTTAGTTTTTGTCAAAATGAAACTTAAATGAACTAAAAAAAATTTAAAGAGGAAGAAAGAAAAATAATAACTAAACTAAATAATAAAATAACTAAATAATAAAATCTTTAGCACAAACTTGTACAAAAACTAACAGACAGTAAATAATGAGAAGACTCTTTCAGATTCAATCATGTAGTGGCCACATGAGCCAGTATTTGATATTTGATGTCTCTGACACAGATACGCACACATTATTATAGAACCACAGAATACAGTGCTGCTTAATACAATTTTCTGTGGTAGTGTACTAGTATAGCACTAATCTTGTTATTGTAAATTTTCAGTGTTTGCCACTGGTATAATCAAATACGCTTTTAAAAATAAAGATTCCAAAAGGGTTTTTTTTTGTAGTGATGCCACAGAAGAACCATTTTTGGTTCCCTAAAGAACGTTTCAGTGAGCAGTTCTTAAAAGAACCATTTTGAAGAACATTCTAAAAATCTAAAGAATCTTTTACAACTATAAAGAACCTTTTCTGCATTTGAAGGTTCCATGGATGTTCAAGGTTCTTCATAGAACCACTGATGCCAATAAAGAACCTTTATTTTTACACAATAGTGTAAAAATCCTTGCAAGTCAAAAAAAACACGGTAATAGGATGTCTTTATTACATTGTTATAAATGTATTATAATGTAATAATAATACATTTATATGGGTTTGGTGTCACTGTTTCAGTGAACGGTTCCTAAAAGAACCATTTTGAAGAACATTTTAAAAATCTTTAAAAACCTTTTTTAGACAATAAAGAACCTTTTCTGCATTTGAAGCTTCCGTGGATGTTCAGGGTTCTTCATGGAACCATCAATGCCAATGAAGAACCTTTATTTTAAAGTGTGTAGTGGGCAGAAAGAATCTTCAGCCATGTTCCTTGAACTCACAGAGACGCCATTATGTGTCCTACAGACAGGAGACTGTGAGTCACTATTACAGACCTGAGACGACTGCATCTTTCACACATGGCCTATAGCGCCATCTACTGTTCACATTCAGCATCAAAACATGTTGTTTTATATTCATCCATACTTAAACATCATTTAGTTAGAGAAACAAGCGGTGGTCATCACTTCTGACGATATTAATCAGTCAGTGAACTGAAAATCTTTTGTTCAGCTCTCGTGTCTCAGTGGATTCTGTTGATGTCCAAGAAAATCTTTTTTTTTAGGTTACAGATTTGCTCAATTTGGCAGTAAGATGCAAAATATCAAATATGCAGCTACACTAAATGACAGTCATGTTACATTTAGTCATTTAGACGCTTTTGTCACATTACAAAATGCTAATGCTTTGTTTAAAAATACTTGAAAGGCTTCATTATGGCTACATTAAAATTGGTCCTTGAACTTTTGCATCCATTCTTTTTTCATTTTAACCATGATAAGGAAAAAAAAAGCTGTTGCCTTTTAGACCTGTACACACAAAAAACAGATTAATAATAAAAAAAAAAAATAATAATAATTTTGCTAGTTTTCTTTTGCCAAATAAAATAAGATGTAATGTTTATCTTGCAATTTCAAATCAGATTAATGTCTCTGGAACCAGAGAGGAATATTAATTTTAACATGATCATCACAGAGCACCTGTCTCAACCTGGCTACAGGGCTGTTCCTTTTTTTCTTCCTTTAAAAAGTCAGCTGTTCTCACTCCCAAGGTGTCCGAAACAGCCACATGTCTAAGAAATATGTGGTCACTAACCCACTGTTTTCAACATCAAATCTTTACTCAGGCAAAGAGCATGGGACGTTTATCATCACAAAACAATATACTGAGGTGCAATTTTTGAATAGCCACATATGGTAACATAGATATTTTTAAGCACATAACCTGACTCCTACTCCTAAACATATTACGCCAACTTGGGTCACTCAAAGTACAACTAATTGGAGCACAGGCTATTTTTAGATGGTTTAGAACGGTCAGGTTTAGGGTTGAAAAAAAAAAAAAAAAAAAAATCTACTTTTCAAGATACAGGAGCAGCTGATTAAATGCAAAGTAATTGAATCAATATGTCACTCTTGGTATGTTATCATTATTTAATCAATAGATCATACAAGTTTTTTAGGCATGCAAATATCAAGATATTTTGAAAAACTACCATAATGATCATAAAACGTCAGACTCTTATCTGAAAGCAAAGGGTTGCTGGCTACATCGGTAAATAGACGCCAGAGGGCGCTTTTAAGTGACACTGAAATATGCTAAATTAAACGAGTAAAGAATACAGAAAAGAAGATTGTATTTGCTTATTTATTCACTAGAACTACATCCTCCGTATTTCATTTCAGGTTCAAAAAAGGAAGAATGAATGGATGCAAAAGTACATGAACCAAAATTATTTTGTCCTTTCAATATTGAGTAAAAAGCTCATAAAAGCTCATCAGTTAGCAGAGCTGAATCTAAACAATAAGCTGCTCAAAATATAACATGTTTTTGTCACTCAATTATTTTCACTTTATGAAATCCAGTGATGAAGATGAAGGTTTTTTTTTTTTTTTTTTTTTTTTATTGGAGGATTGCAGGAAGTCTTACAGCACTGCTTCAGAACAAAACAACTTGTGAAAATATTTCTTATATCATTCTTCTTTTCATTATTTTGAAAGGCACTATACACACATGTGTACTGGCTTTTTACATAACTTTTAACCCTGTGTTAAATGAGAAGTCCACTTCCAGAACAAAAATGTACAGATAATGTACTCACCCCCTTGTCATCCAAGATGTTCATGTCTTTCTTCCTTCAGTCGATAAGAAATTATGTTTCTTGAGGAAAATATTTCAAAAAAATTATCTCCATATAATGGATTTCAATGGTGCCCCCAACTTCGAAAATCCTAAATGCAGTTAAAATGCTATTGAAATGCAGCTTCAAATGGCTCTAAATGATTCCAGACGATGAAGAAGGGTCTTATCTAGCGAAACGAGTAGTCATTTTCCAAAAAAAAAAAAAAAAAAATGGACAATTTATATATACTATACTTTTAGTATATATAATATAATATAGTATAAGCATAGTAAGTATTAGTATAATATATATATACTTTTTAACCTCAAACGCTTGTCTTGTCTAAGTCTGCTTGAACTGTTTTTTTTTTTTTTTTTCTCCGGCCAATACAGTTAGGATATGTCGAAAAACTCATTTTCTTCCCCAACTTTAAAATCACCCTATATCACTGCAGAAGTACCGACCCAGTGTTTACAAAGTGAACATGCAAAGTAGATCAAACGGCCTTTACAAAAAAAAAAAAAGGTAAAAGACATTGAAGAAGAAAACGAGATGGCAGTTTCTTGACATACCCTAACTGCACTGACCGCATTGAACCGGAAAAAAACTGAGCTCACGCAGACTTAGACAAGACGAGCGTTTAAGGTTAAAAAGTATATAAATTGTCAATTTGTTTCGAAAATGACTGATCGTTTTGCTAGATAAGACCCTTCTTCATTGGCTGGGATGGTCTAGAGCCATTTGAAGCTGCATTTCAATAGCATTTTAATTGCATTTTGGAAGTTCGAACTTGGGGGCACCATTGAAATCCTTTATATGCAGATAATTCCTGAAATGTTTTCCTCAAGAAACATAATTTCTTATTGACTTAAGAAAGAAAGACGTGAACATCTTGGATGACAAGGGGGTGAGTACATTATCTGTACATTTTTGCTCTGGAAGTGGACTTCTTTTAAAAAAAAAAAAAAAAAGGCTTACCACCACTTTAGTACTGGGTTAAACAATGTGAAAGGGGCTTAGTGTTGTTTTTAACTGTGGGTTATGAAGCCAAGCAACTCTGAATTGGTGCCAAATAAATACAGCGTGAATTGCTAACACAGGGTAAAGTGTGGCATCTCTGTCTGGATGAGCACTCATCTCAGATGGCTGAATTTTATCACAAACCAAGCTGTTGTTCATTCGAGCCAAGAAACACTCTGCCAAGACCTTGTCATTTCATTAGATAACTTCCCTATCTCACCCACACAGAGAGCCAGGAACCTTGATGTCACACTGGAGAAGTTTTATTTGCACCCCACATATGGTTAAAAACAATCCTGTGTTTTTAAGTGTTTTTTTTCTTTGCCTGTTTGCACAGCATTCACATGGGGTTACAGTGTGTTCTATTTTGAAAGTTTCTTGTCTGTTTGTTTAGTGTTCCCACACCTTGTGAAAAACACATTTCCATTAAAATTACTAGATAATAGAAAGAACAATAACAAAGACAAGAAACATACTTCACGCATATGCACAAATCAAAGCTGCATTTTGAATTTGGTTGCCAATTGTGTGCAGACACACAATGCACAATGTATATGTCTTTATCACCACTTTTAATCAATTTAAAGCATTGATTTCTATAATTAAACTGACACCAAGCTTTTGAATGGTATAGTGTATAATGTTACAAAAGCTTTTTATTTAAGATAAATGCTGATCTTTGGATCTTTCTATTCATCAAATAATCCTGAAAAAAAAAAAGTACTCAACTGTTTTAAATAAAATAAAATAAAATAAAATAAAATAAAATAAAATAAAATAAAATAAAATAAAATAAAATAAAATAAAATAAAATAAAATAAACAAATAAATAAATAAATAAATAAATAAATATAACACACACACACACACACACACACACATATACAGGGGTTGGACAATGAAACTGAAACACTCGCCAATATAGTATTGGAGGTTTCATGGCTATATTTGCGCTGTCTGGTGCCCAATCTTCACTTACTGTACATTACACCAGTTAGAGCAGAGTGTAAAGTTTCATTATGTGCACCCAATGGTTCAAACATTGTACCTTGAAGGTAGTGCTCTGTATCAGGATAATAATGCACCAATACACACAGCAAGACTGGTGACAGACTGGTTTAATGAACATGAAAATTAAGTTGAACATCTCCCATGGCCTGCATAGTCACCAGATCTGAATATTATTGAGCCACTTTGGGGTGTTTTGGAGGAGCGAGTCAGGAAACGTTTTCCCACATCAGCATCACATAGTGACCTGGCCACTGTTCTGCAAGAGGAAAATGGCTCAAAATCCCTCTGGCTGCTTTGCAGGACTTGTATTTGTCACTCCCACGATGAAATGATGTTGTATTAGCTGCAAAAGGAGGCCCAATATCATACTAATTGTGATCTAAAACCAGGTGTTTCAGTTTCATTGTCCAACCCCTGTATATATATATATATATATATATATATTTTTTTTTTTTTTTAAGCAAATCAGCATATTAGAATGATTTCTGAATGATCATGTGACACTGAAGACTGATGCTGAAAATTTTGCTTTGATCACAGGAATAAATTACACTTTAAAATATATTCAAATAGAAAGCAGTTATTTTAAATAGTAAAAAACAATATTTCATAATATTACTGCTTTTACTGTATTTTGGATCAAATAAATGCAGGCTTGGTGAGCAGAAGAAACTTCATTAAAAAATACTTTACAAATCTTACCGTTCAAAAACTTTTGTCTGGTAGTGTACATCATCACTAAACCAATAAACTTAAATGCAAGTCATATAAAAGACTTGCACTGCCCTGTTTGGGAAAGTGAAGTTCAATAAACTCATCTGAAAATCTGACACTGACCCTGGGCCATCATTGAACCCTGGATTGGATTCATTAAAAACACTTTCTCATGGCATGCATGACGTCAAATCCCTGTTTGTTAATGTCGATTGTTTCCTGCCCCGGCTCTGAACATGAAATAATTGGATAACAAGAGCCAAATGGTGATTTATATGCTGTGAGTGCTTTTGTTCTTTATCTGCAGTTGTCTTGGTAACCCGATATCCTCTAAACATAAAAACTTTGAAACATTCTAAATATTACTGATCTGTTTGTGTGTAGGAATAGCCATCCCTCACCTTGTATTTGCCCTGGTCACAGCCGCACAGCGTGCTCTCCATGGTGTAACTGCGCTGCACTCCGATCTCTCTCCACACCACCACACGCGCCGTGGCCTCTTTGGAGCGTTCAACTACAAAACTGCAGCTGGACAGGCTGAATGCTGGAGCCATCTGAGACAGCAGCTTAGGCAGAGTCTAAAACACATGACACACAATGAGCAACTTCAACTTTAAGTATATTTTAGAAAGCTAATTTACCTGAAAAGATCAACACTGACAAAGAATCACTGCGATATTTGGTTATCCTGAAAATGCTCCATTTTAATTTGCTGTGGTAATGCATTAGCAACAAGCCTCCACAGGCTTTCATGTCAAATGTTAAATGTTTCATGTCAAAAGTTTAATTCCCCCAGTCAGAGCTTTTTTCTTAAATTGACACATTTTCAGCCCATGGGTTTACCTAATATTCCCAACCTGGCAACCATGCACACTGGCTCTCTCCACATTACGGAAAAAGCACTGATGAGCAGTGTTGGGCATGTTACTTTAAAAAAGTAATTAGTTATAGTTACTAGTTACTTCTCACGACTAGTAACTGAGTTAGTAACTGAGTTACATCATTATAAAAGTAACTAATTACCAGGGAAAGAAACTATTGTGTTACCTTTTTAAAAAAAAAAAAAAAAAAAAATCAAATAACTTGGATGCCCCCAATATATTAAATATTTTAAATTAAATTTAAATAAAATTAATGAAATATTTAGTTTACTCACTCAACATCTGCAGTGCATCAAAACCACACACTTTCATCAAAGTTGTCCTAAAACCAAAACAATACCCAGTCTTGTCTTAGGACAACTTTGATGAACATTTTTGATCCACTTCAAATGTTGACTACTGTATACTATGGCATAGATTTATTTTAAATATCTGACACTTAGCATCAGTCAGTCAAGCATTATAATATTACATTATGATAATTTAGCATTTAGTAATTAGAATAACTATGACATGTTATGTATAACATGTATTTGCCATGTTGACTGAACTTGGGACTGGTGGAGGTGCTTAAGATATTGTTTGTCATTTAGAATTCTATAAAAAAGGGAAAACAATAAAATTAATATTTATAAGATACCAAAACTACTACGAATTCTACTACTAATAACAACATAAAACGCACCAAGGAATAATGAGCTGCTGGGTTCATGAATATTAATCACGTTGTCTGCATTTGCTCAAACTGGTTTGCTGAAATCAAAACGGCTTAATAATAGGTGAGTGCCAGCCAACGAAATTGCCGTTTGCGCATTAGTTCCCGCCTACTACCGGAGAAACCGGCAGTTCTTAAAAGCTGAAGAATTCCAAAGGAACTCTGCTATTTTGACAGGAAAATACAGCAAAGAATATCGTTTACATATAGCGTATTTTTTATTGTCAGTATATTGTAAATGTAAAATTATGACATAATACATCAAACCTGTCAAAAAGACGCCAATAAAAGATTTTGAATGGCTAGCATATAAAAGTGCGCTGATGTGTTACCCTGTATCCAAGGTCCTCGTGTAGGTCACAGGAGCTGGTCTGCCACACCGTTTCCTTAATGCTACAGCCGTACATGAAAACGTTTTTCTTCCGCGAATGGCCGTGATAGTCGCAGAAGACCTAAATACACACAGTTAACAGACAAACACACTGCTTGTGTTAATAAACCGTTTAAACAAAGTTTTCTCATATACAGTGTAATGCTCTCTCACTAGTGGGGTTCTTCCTGTAGCTCTGAGGTACTGCAGGAGACTTTTGCCGTGGTAGATGGTGGGGTGCAACTCGGCACTGGGGCTCTGCCACTGTCTGTTCAGATCCTCCCCACTCAGAGAACAACGATGACTGCAGATTGAAAACAAAGATGATTAGAAATAATGCAATGCAACTCTGCTGTAACTGCTGTAACAATGTAACTGCTGCACTCAAATGACAGTATTACCAACAGTATCAACAGCTTTAGTACATTTGCAGAACCATTGTAGAATGTCGAGGTGATTTTGTTCTCTGTTGACATACTTTCCGTTGATGACGCCATCAGGGTTGAGCATGGGGATGATTTTGAAGATGTAGCTTTCTCGTAGACTTTGGGCTTGAGGACTGCAGCTCATGAGAAACTCCAGACTGCCCTTCATCACCCAGCTAGAGTTGGTCTCTCCAGGATGCACCCGCGCAGACAGAAACACTACCGGACGGCTTCCTACAAACACACACATACACATACACATTACAGCATAGCTGAGTGTGCTACACCTGTTCACAGAGGCTGAAATGACAATCACATTATTCACAGTTTGCATGAAAGAATGCATGGGAAAGTGCTTGAATGAGAATGCATAGAAGAGTACTTGAATGAGCGTGTATGCAGGTGCATTCAAGAACACATGGGAGAGTGTTGGAATAAGCATATATGCAGGTGCATTCAAGAATGAATGGGAGAGTGCTTGAATGAGCATATGCACACATGCATTCAAGACTGCATGGTAGAGTGCCTGAGTGAGTGCATGCAAGAATCCACAGGAGACTGCCTACGTGAGAGCATGCACAAGTCATACAAAAATGCACGGCAGAGGGCTTGAATAAGTTTACACGCAGGTGCATTCAAGATTGCATGGGAGATTACCTGAGTGAAAGCATGCCCAAGTGCATGCAAGAATGCATAGAAGAGTACTTGAATGAGCGTGTACGCAGGTGCATTCAAGAACACATGGGAGAGTGCTTGAATGAGCATATGCACATGTGCATTCAAGAATGCATGGTAGAGTGCCTGAGTGAGTGCATGCAAGAATCCACAGGAGACTGCCTATGTGAGAGCATGCACAAGTACATGCAAAAATGTATGGGAGAGTGCTTGAATGAGCGTATGAACAGGTGCATTCAAGAATGCATGGGAGACTGCTTAAATGAGCATATGGGCAGGTGCATACAAGAATGCATGGGAGAGTGCATGAAAAAGTGAATGTGTGCATACATGTGAGGGTGTACGCTAGAATACATGTATGAAAAAAAATGAAAAAAAAACATGCACGAGTGTTTATGAAAAAGTACATTTCAGAGTTCATGGCAGCATGCATGTGAATGTGCATGTGACAGTGCATGCAAAAGTGCAACAGTGTTCATTAGAAAGTGTTTGCTTGGAATGTGCATGCATGAGCAGTTATGAGAGTGTCCTTCAAGCATGTCAGCGAAAGGGCATGAGAATATATTGAAGTGCTCATTACAGAGTGCATGGGAGTGTGAATGCAAGAGTGTTCATTAGAGAATGATTTAAGTGTGTGCATGTAATTATGTATCAGAACATATGCGAGTGTTCATCAGCAGTGTTGGGGAAAGTTACTTTTAAAAGTAATGCATTACAGTTTTGCATTACTCCCTGAAAAAGTAACTTATTACATTACTTAGTTACTTTTTATGGAAAGTAATGTGTTACATTACTTTTTAAATCTGGGCAGGGCTTGTTTCTTTGTTTTTAATATAAAACAATTCTAATGAATTCACCTCAGGCTGAAAGAAAAAGTACATTTATGCAGGAGAAAAAGTAAATAAATCAAGCACAAATGTTTATCTAAAGTAATTTTTGCTTATTAATATGGACACTGGTTAATAAAATGGGATTAAATACATAAAGGATATTTGTTTTATTTAACATATTTAATTATTGCAGGGTTGCGTTATATTCTGAGCTTGCATTTCACTGCTTTTATTCATTTTGAGGAATACTGAATCTGTTTTTTGTGAGTAAGATGAATAAATGTTTACATTTAGTCTAGAATGCAGTAACATCATGTTTACTTCCAATTTCCCGACAGGAGACTTGTCAATCAATAAATGGGGGAAAAAGTAACTGGCATTACTTATTTGAAAAAAGTAACTCAGATATTTTCTTAGAAATTCAGTAAGTTATGCGTTACTTTACTAGTTACTTGAAAAAAGTAATATTATAACGTAACTCGCGTTACTTGTAATGTGTTACCCCAACACTGTGAGTGCATGTGAGAGCGCAAGAAAGAACGCATTAAAAAGAATGCATAGGAGGATGCATGTGAATGTGCATTTGGGGGTAAATGTGAGAGCATTCAGTAGACAGTGCATGACAGTGCATGTGAGAATGTTCATCAGAAACATCAGACTGCATGTGAGTGTGAATGTAAAAGTGCGTGTGGGAGGTGTCATGAGACTGATTACATGCAAAAGCATTCATTAAAGAGAGCACATGGTGCGAGAGGCCTGTGAAAATGTGTATGTAAGTGTACATGCGAATGCATGTGAGAGTGTTCATAAGAGAGAGTGCATTTGTGTATGCATGGAGACAAATGGGAGTGCTCATAAGGATGCATGTAAGAGTGTTCATCAGAGAGAGTGCATTTGAGCCTGCGTGTGAATGTTTATAAGATTGCAATGAGAGCTTGTGTGAAAGCAAGTGCATATGAGCATATAAGCAAGAGTACAATAGAGTGCATGTGTTCAGCGTCTTAGTGCATCTACTGAGCAGATAAGCTATACTGCTTTGGCTATTTGTTTATCAGAGATTTTCTTGTGTGCGTGTTACATACTGAACTGGCTGATGTGGTAATCGCTGGAGGATTCTGGCATGGCTGTGATGGTGAGCAGGGGACAGCTGTTTCCTCCCAGTGTTTCACACAGATCATCCTGTCTGTAGTAGATCTTAGCAGTACGCAAAGCACTCAACTTCTGCAGATGCATCTAAACAAATGAGAAACATAGTCAAAATGAATTAGGACAGTGACAAAATATAGTATGCGATATAGTATATTAAAAATATCATGCCATATGTCTGCAGTTGGTATCCATTTTTCTCCTAGGTTTCTTAAGATAAGACACATTCAGGGTTTACTGTACATCAGATGCATCCGTTTATGAAGGTGACAACTGTATAGTACCTTCAGCATTGAGTAGGTGTATGGGTAATGGTAGGCAAAGTAGCAAACATCATCTTTATGCTGAAAGGTCACAGTGAAGGTTAATGTGAAGTACGATTTGCCCTTTTGACCCCCGGCTGCAATGGAACTTCGTGAGAAATGATTTCTGGGTAGACAGAAATAGAGGTCAACTTAAGTTCTTTTAAATCATTACTGTATTTCCAATGCATTATAACCCATAATGATAATGTATAATCATAAAACATGGAAAGGATGGTCTTTACTTGTAGTAACAGATGTCTGATCCTGTCCTAACCCAATGGGGGCTGCCGTTTATGGCGTCCTGTACTGAGTACATGAGCACTTGCATACCTGTCACACAATAGAAACAAATCAGAAATTTGAAAAACACATTCTGATTTTAAAGCTGGTTAAAGATGGGTTGTGAGATGCAAATAGCTGAATGCTGCACAACCTCTAAACATACTCTGTATGAGTATGTGAACACAATGACTTCTAGCTCTAGCATAATTCATAAGACTTAGTACTTTTTTATTACTAGGTTACTTAATAATCCAGATTAATGGCCCGGACATTTGAAAGTAACTACTGCCATTCACATCTGTGTTTGTGTACTTAAGAAGAGTATATTTCTGAACTAATGCTTGAAATGACCCACCATAATTGAATTGGCTGTTGGACTTCTCACAGTTGATTATGTTGAATCGATAACGAACTCCAGGACGCATATTGCCCACCTCGAAATAGAACCACTGGTGATAGTGATTACTATTGATATCGGAGTTCAAGATCAAGTCATACTCAAACCTGCCGATAGAAACAGGAAATACGCAGAAATGAAAAAAAAAAAAAAAGAGAAATGGCTTCTTCATTTTATGAAAAACACATTTGTGACCCTGGACCACAAAACCAGTCATAAGGGTCACTTTTTTAAATTGAGATTTATACATCATCTGAAAGCCAATAAATAATCTTTCCATTGACGTATGGTTTGTTAGGATTGTACAATATTTGGACAATAATTGGACAATATATTTGGCTGAGATACAACTCTGACGGTGCAAAAAATTCAAAATACTGAGAAAATTGCCTTTAAAGTTGCCCAAATGAAGTTCTTAGCAATGCATGTTGCTAATCAAAAATTAAGTTTAGATATATTTATGGTAGGAAATTTACAACATGTCTTCATAGAACATGAATACTTAATATCCTAATCATTTTGGCATAATAGAAACTGATGGATTTTGATCTATACAATATATTGTTGACTATTGCTACAAATATACCTGTGCTACTTAAGATTTTGTGGTCCAGGGTCACATTTACAAAAGAAAAAAAAAAGTTCAAAATTTAATAATGCACATACTTTCTGACTTGTATTGCTTTCCGTAGGTTTCCAGACTCAAACTTGGAGTTGAACTTGAGAGACTCCCCGTTCTCAATAATTGGACAACTGAAAGAGTTTTGAGAAGACACATAAGACATGTTTACATTGAAGATTCTTTTGAAAAACTCAGAGAAACAAAATACAAAGTCTGGGTGCGTCTGAAATAATATTTATAAATATTTCCAATTAAAAAAAAAAAAAAAAAAAAAAAAGGCATTACTGTTAGCAGTTAGTGTTGATCAATATACAGGTGCGTCTCAAGAAATTAAAATGTGGAAAAGTTCATTTCAGTAATTCAACTCAAAATGTGAAACCTGTGTATTAAATAAATTCAGTGCACACAGACTGAAGAAGTTTAAGTCTTTGGTTCTTTTAATTGTGATGATTTTGGCTCACATTTAACAAAAACCCACCAATTCATCTCAACAAATTAGAATATGGTGACATGCCAATCAGCTAATCAACTCAAAACACCTGCAAAGGTTTCCTGAGCCTTCAAAATGGTCTCAGTTTGGTTCACTAGGCTACACAGTCATGGGGAAGACTGCTGATCTGACAGTTGTCCAGAAGACAATCATTGACTTCACAAGGAGGGTAAGCCACAAACATTCATTGCCAAAGAAGCTGGCTGTTCACAGAGTGCTGTATCCAAGCATGTTAACAGAACGTTGAGTGAAAGGAAAAAGTGTGGAAGAAAAAGATGCACAACCAACCGAGAGAACCGCAGCCTTGAGAGGCTTGTCAAGCAAAATCGATTCAAGAATTTGGGTGAACTTCACAAGGAATGGACTGAGGCTGGGGTCAAGGCATCAAGAGCCACCACACACAGACGTGTCAAGGAATTTGGCTACAGTTGTCGTATTCCTCTTGTTAAGCCACTCCTGAACCAGACAACGTCAGAGGCATCTTACCTGGGCTAAGGAGAAGAAGAAATGGACTGTTGCCCAGTGGTCCAAAATTCTCTATTCAGATGAGAGCAAGTTTTGTATTTTATTTGGAAACCAAGGTCCTAGAGTCTGGAGGAAGGGTGGAGAAGCTCATAGGCCAAGTTGCTTGAAGTCAAGTGTTAAGTTTCCACAGTCTGTGATGATTTGGGGTGCAATGTCATCTGCTGGTGTTGGTCCACTGTGTTTTTTGAAAACCAAAGTCACTGTACCCATTTACCAAGAAATTTTAGAGCACTTCATGCTCCCTTCTGTTGACCAGCTTTTTAAAGATGCTGATTTCATTTTCCAGCAGGATTTGGCACCTGCCCACACTGCCAAAAGCACCAAAAGTTGGTTAAATGACCATGGTGTTGGTGTGCTGGACTGGCCAGCAAACTCACCAGACCTGAACCCCATAGAGAATCTATAGGGTATTGTCAAGAGGAAAATGAGAAACAAGGGACCAAAAAATACAGATGAAGGCCACTGTCAAAGAAACCTTTGCTTCCATACCACCTCAGCAGTGCCACCGACTGATCACCTCCATGCCACGCCAAATTGAGGCAGTAATTAAAGCAAAAAGGAGCACCTACCAAGTATTGACATATACAGTAAATGAACATACTTTCTAGAAGGCCAACAATTCACTAAAAATTTGGTTTCATTGGTCTTATGAAGTATTCTAATTTGATGAGTGAATTGGTGGGTTTTTGTTAAATGTGTTAAATCATCACAATTAAAAGAACCAAAGACTTAAACTACTTCAGACTGAATTTATTTAATACACAAGTTTCACAATTTGAGTTGAATTCCTGAAATAAATGAACTTTTCCACGACATTCTAATTTATTGCAATGCACCTGTATATGCCAGAGTATATGATTAAATAATATTGTTTCAAATTGTGCAAAATGCAGCTCCATGAGAATGGGTGTTCATTTCAAACAAAAAAAGTAAATAAAAAAAAAAAATAAAGTATACAGAAATATATAAAAACATAAACATTTAAAACAATAAATAATAACATCTATAATAATAATTATTGTTATTATTATTACATAACTATAAAAAAAATCCTACCTATATTATATAAAAGGACCTTTTTTAAAATTTGATAATTATTGGTTTTCCATAACAGAAAAAAGTGTAATGTACATTGTTAGAAAATGGTATATTTTAGAAAACTGCAATACAAATACTTGCCTACACCTAATGCTGTGTTTTTAAAAAAAATACTTGCTTGATTATGTCAACTTGAGCTCAACTTAAGCGCACTTGAATTTGTTTAGCTTTTTCTAGAAAGACACTTCACATTTGTCTTAGACACTGCTTGTGTGCACACTGACCTCTGATTGTCCAAGTCATACACAACTTTATCAAGGATGTCACTTGGGTGAATGAGCCTCTCAATGTCCTGGAATATCTTTGTTCTGTTGAAAAGTGAAAATTCTGTAATTTCTTCCACTTTCTTTCTTACCATGGAACACAAAATGAGATATTCTGATTAACTTTTTTCCATTGAAAGCACAGAGTGATGAGAAGCTGTCTATAACTTGCTTTTTTTGGTCTGACCGTCACATTAAACCCTCAGAGGATTTGGAATATAGACAACTTTGATGTTTTTATGGTGTTTTTTGAATCTGGCTTTTGTATGGAAAAGAGCAGTGTGAACATTTTGCTGAACATCTCATTTTGTATTCCACGGAAAAAAAAAAAAAAAAAAAAAAAAAAACAGGTTTGAAATATGACAATAAACTTCTTTAAATCAGCACTATGTAACTTTTTCTGTGTTCAAAATTAGCTAAATATATATATATAATGAGCGAGTACATCAAAAATTTATCTTCCAAACCACGTTTTTGTCTTATCCCGAATCACTACGGTACACTTATAATAAGTGCTTATATTTGGAATATTGTAGCCTGGTCGGGTCGTCACCGCTGCGGAGTAACACATACCTGCGTGAATTGCCAAAGACGTAAACGTAGAGAATTAGCTCTGTTTTACATAGTGCTGCTTTAAATAAAACTGGGTTATTGCTTTAAGGAATAGTTCATGCAAAAATGAGAATCTGAAAATTAAAAAAAAAAAAAAATGTACTCACCCTGAGACCATTCAAGATGTACAGCAGAAAAGTTTGCTTCGTCCTGGGAACAGGTTTGGAGAAATGTAGCCTTCCATCACTTGCTAACCAATGGATCCTTTGCAGTGAATGGGTGCTGTTAGAATGAGAGTCCAAAGACGCAGCTTTTCATTTGTCAAGATGTTAACTGACAGACTGAAGTGTGGATTACTTGTGGATTTATTGTTTTTAATCAGCTGTTTGGACTCTCATTCTGACGGCACCCATTCACTGCACAGGGTCCATTGGTGAGAGAGTCACGTAACGCTACATTTCTCCAAATTTGTTGAGGAAACAAACTCATCTACGACTTGGATGGCCTCAGAGTAAAGTTTCAGCAAATTTTCATATTTGTGTGAACTATTCCTTTAACATTTCAAGTACAGCATTTCACAGCAAAAAGGTAGTACAATATTTGTGTAGTACCTCTGCACACCATAAACTCTCTCTAGAATGGGCTCGCGGAGGTTGAGTGCCACATGCCCAAAGTAATCTGGGTAAGCCACCTCTGTGTAGGCGGGCACTGAGCGGGTGCTCTTCACCGTCTCTAAGTAAAGGTCAGGATCGTGAAGCGGCAGCAGTGCTGCGGTGTCTGGCACTTCCAGCACCGCTTGCTCTCCGCCCTCCTCCTGAAGCCCATCCACAGAGGCTCCATTCACACCACCATCTAGAACCATACGGCCCAAACTACAGACCAGATCGGGGTCGGATTTGCCCTCTGGCCTTTTTGATATGGAAATGCTGTCCAGCTCCAGAGGTGATTCTGAAACTGAATTGGGTGGCAGGACGTCCTCTCGCAGTGGAGGTCTGTTTTGAGGCCCAAAGGAGCTCTGCGTGGTGGGAATGATGATGGGACGATGAAGCTCTGAGTTAATGCTTGATGGAAAGGTGACAGATGTAGGGCTTCCAAAGTCATCACCCTGAGAATCAAACAGAAATTGATCACCCCCAATGATTAAGAGAAATAATATGAGAGGCAAGAGTAAGAAACTGTTACTGAGAAATGTAATGAACAGTTACCCTACAAAAGTTTAGCTCTTATTTTTGTGTCTGCCATTTAGAATGTCCATGCATTTTTATTGCCTTTTCAGAATTTAACCTGCAGTGTCCTCACCTCAAAATTCTCGGTGAATTCCCGACAGAAATACTCGTAGGCTCTGAGTTCATCGAACGGACGTGTATTCATCTGTATGGGCCGCAGTTTGTTGATATCTGTCTCTATGTCATCATTCTGCAGTGCATAACAAACATAAATGATAAAATCAGTTTGATTGCTCTTTTACAAGTAATCTGAATCACATTTAGACCTGCTAGTGAAACTAGAGGTCATTGTACAGGATTGTGTAAACACTATGTGATAGAACAGGTCCTTGTATTACTGTCCCATCTAATCTGAGTTACATTGCAACAGACCGATATATCTTACAGACAATGAGCTACTATAAAGTAATACTAAAAAGATCAAAACTGAAATAAAAATAAAGATGAATAGAACTATAATTAAAAAAAAAACTAATAAAAGCAGCAAAGGAACATTAAAATTAATGTTAAAGTTTTTTAATTAAATTACTCAAAATTAATTACTTTACTTAAAACTAAAATTAACATGAAACTAAAAATATTAAAATAAATGCAACTTCAAAATTATTATTATTATTATTTTTTTTTTTTTTTATCAAAAACCACCGTTTCTGTATTTAATCTGTACTATACTTCACAAAAACTGCCTGGGTGATTTTTTTTTACCTTAAAATAAAAAAAAAATAATAAAATGTGGAAGTTGCTTAAAGAAAATTGGCTCATTAAAGGCATAAATGTTAAATATTATAAATATTATTATAATATTTAATTTATTTATATGTATATTATAATCTGAATATTATTAAGTTACTAAGTGTATATATATATATTTTTTTAATATAATAATAATACAATATAATATTATTTATTTCTATAAGTGAATATATTTAATAATATAAGTATATGGAAAAAAAAAAAAATTATATATATATATATATATATATATATATATATATATATATATATACATACACAAATTAACAAATTAAGAGGGATCATAAAAAAATGTTATTTTTTTATTTAATATTCATGAATAAGCCATTTCAGAGATGTTTACATACTTTACTCTACATGATAAATAAACATTATATAATTCAATTATTAAGGTATTAGTTTGTAATATTAAATAAACCAGAATTGGGGTGAAAAATGTTGATTTTAGTGAATTTTTGACCATTTTAGTCATTTTTAGTGAGATTTAATGATATCATTATACCTGTGATTTGTGACCTGTTTCATCCTCGTCATATTCTGTGTCATTTTCTGTGTCGACCTCCGTGGCTTCATTCTCATCGCTCTCATCAACAACATCATCCACTAACAAAGAAGACACAGGGATCCATTACCACCGAATCTACTCACGTCAAAAAACACTGACACTTAACATTTAATACCAGCTTATAACACTGCGTGGGGACAAGTGAGTGGGGACATGAAACAGGATTTTGAAACAATTATACTTCTGTAAGAAGACATATTTTGTAAAGAAACAGAATATTTAAAAAAAAAAAAAAAAAAATGGGTGGGACTTGTTTTTATCCCTTGGCAGCTGATTGACAAATCATATACAACAATACCAAGAACAATATAAGGATGGTAAATATGGTGCATTTTTATACGTTTTGATTTTAAGGTGAGATTGTGATTTATTATGCACCAACACCAATAGCAATGCCACCCTGTGAGTGCAGCTGCAAGTGTGTTTTACCTCCAGGCGGCTGGTTGTACAGTTGCGCCACCGGTCCACCAGCTGGTATGTGTGGTAGCGGGTGGTGAAAGACACTTTTAATAGTAGGCAGTGGTAGGCGGTTCTTTGGAAAGCACTTCCTCATAATTAGGCTGGAGGTATTGACCAGCGGATCCAGTGTCCGGACAGACAGGCACTCCTGCAAAACATCACGGTTATATATCTTCATACTGTAGTAAAGCTGTTTGGCATGTTCTAATGGCAGTAAAAATAAAATGAAACTTTATCCAACAATTTCATACAGTGGATGTGTTATAAAGGATCCTCATTCCATTCGCGTCTATGAAGGCCTTTCTGCCAAGCTTAATGTTAGTGAGGTTTTTGATGCAACCCAGAATGCTCTTGCGGATGACCACATGGCGGTGACGCGTGTCATTGCGGTGCCAATCTTGGTAGATTGCGAGTAGCGTGGGGAGATAACCTCGGTCCACTGCCCGACGGGCATTCATTCCTGAAGAGCACACGCACAAGAGGCCTGTTAGAGACATCATTAACAGCACTACAAAATTTTTTGTACTAGATGTACAGTTGAGGTCAAAAGTTTACATACACCTTAAAGAATCTGCAAATGCATGTTATTATTTTTATTTAGTACTGACCTGAATAACATATTTCACATAAAAGACGTTTACATGTGAAACCATTATACATTTTGTTGCAGGACTTTTTGCAAAACAGAATGTTTAAAATAACATAATTAATGTGAAATAGAAATTTTATTTCACAATGAAAAAGTCTTTACTCTCACTTTTGATCAATTTAATGTATTCTTTCTGATTCTTGCTGAATAAAAGTATTAAATGTATTGGTCACGCTTTAGTTTGTGGACCAACTCTCACTATTAACTATTAAGCAAACTCCTAATTTGCTGCTTATTAGTATGTAGTTAGTATGGCAGTTGTTGTAGTAGTTTTGTTTAGGTATGGGATAGGACTTTACAATTACACCAACTTTATACCATTACAATTTAAATAACACTATATATATATATATATTTTTTTTTTTTTATTATTTATTTTATTTTTTTTTCTCTATTTTGGTCTATGATTTTCTTTACAGGATGTGTGAGAATCATCCAATCAGGCATCTTACCAGACTTCAGTAATGCTGCCAGTGTGTCCAAGGCGACCCTGTTTTGGAAAAGACCAAATAAATGAATTGAATAAATCAAACAAATAAAGAAACAAGTTTTTGGTTGTCACCACATATTTGGTGATCAGTACCCAGTGGCGGTTCTATACGGAGGCCTAGGGAGGCCCGTGCCTCTGTAGACATGTCCCTGGCCACCCCTGTGGCCCCCCCGTGCTGACCAAATAAAACAATTATGAAATTATTAAGATTTTACACACGAGCGCCAAAAGCGGAACTAATGCGACGCATTGTTCTACACGGGTAAATTAGAGCGGCGCACCGAAACACTGTGGCGCTGCTCGGTGAATGAGAGCGCAGCAACAACTAACTAAGACTGTATTTGTACACTGTACTGTATTTATCATTTTTTTATGGCCCTACCTCTTTTGCACCTGCACTCACTCTTGTACATAATAAATGTTTGTATGATTTTAAAGTAAAATAAAGTTTATAATCTTTAAATATCATTTGTTGTCATTTTTTAATGTGCCCCTCTGGTTAAACACTGGCCCCTTCTTGGCCCCCCTAGTAAAATTTGTCTAGAACCGCCACTGTCAGTACCATACTTGTATCAGTTAGTGCATTATAGGTTTCTCAGATCTGGTAAACATAAACACACAACATACTTCAGCAGAGTGGTGCTCTTTTTGCTGAAGGGTCCGATGATGTCGAACATGATCTCCAAAGCGCCACTCTTTCCTAGCGACACGGCATTTACCACTACAAGAAAAGACAAGTTCACTAATGCCTTACTGTACTGATGCACAGTGTATCTTTTCATGTCAGCATATTACAAATGTATTCCATATCGTAAATCTACTACAGAGCACATAATGTGAGTGAACGTACAGTTGCTTGAGTAGACCCGAAGCACCTGAAGGCATGGCAGCAACAGCTTGTAGTTCTGCAGATTATGCTTCACTAGATTCAAAGTCACATTCAGGGCTCCGTTCAGACGTGCTTTTACACCAAACTTTTTGTCTGAAAAGGAAGTGATGTCACTGGATATTGTTTATTTGTCCAATGCAATTTCTGACATCAAACTGATTCAAACCGATTTAAAAAAATGTTTGGATTGTACCAAAAATAGTTTATACTGATTTTAGATTTGGCAAAGTGAAAACAAGTGTCGTTGTGGTGTCTGCCATACCTTTGGGGCCGACTTTGACCAATAGAGAATGAATGTGGAGCATCAGTTCCTCATTCGCAGGAAGGTCTTTGCTGGAGCTCACCAGCAGCTGCAGAAGAATCGCTGTTCCTCCCTTAGACACAAACACCCCAGTCCTGCGGCCTCCACCTACCACAACAAACACAGCAACAAGATTACACCTGTCCTGACACAGCCATCTTGTCCTTCAGACACACACTGTTTTGACTGCAGCGTCCTGAGTGTCTCTGAGCTGATTCAAGTGTTGATGATAAAAGGATTTTTTACAGAAGTCTAGAAGTGCAAAAAAACAACAAACAAAAAAAAACAATAAAGAAATTATTTACTTATTAATGAAATAAAAAGGTAAACAAATCCCTACAAATTGACAATTTTGAACGATAATAAGACAAACATTACAGAAGATCATGTAGAAATATTTTACTAATATTTTACTTAGGTTACTATTATTATATGTATTAATATTTTGAAATGTCTTTCATTTTAGTTAAAGGTTTAGTATTTAATTTAATTTTTAATATCTCTATTTAGCTTTAATTTTTTTTTTTTATTTCAATTTTAGTTAAGTTAAACCATGTAAAGCCTAACATATTAAAAAAATGACACATTAAAACTGACATTTTTTGAAATGTAAAAGTGTTTTGAAACTTAGTACAAAATATAAAAAACAAAAATAATGTGCGTTTTTTTTTTTTTTAATACATATGATGTTTATGGCTCATATAGTATGATATAGTAAAAACAGACTCGAGGTGGTAAAAAAAAACACCTCAGTTTTAGTCAGAGGCCCAAACTGAGCAAAAATTTGGACAGGGCTCTACACTTACTTTCCTCTTAATAAATTCAGGAGCACTGTCAAAATTTCAGGAGCACCTTCTAATCAATAATCAAAAAATTGGATAAAAAAAAAAAAAAAAAAAAAAAGAAAAATTAGCCTTCCCATTACGAGGTGATAGTTGACTCCTTAAAGTGATTTACAGGGGGATTTTGTTTTTGCAATGCCATTTTTCTAACTTTATTAAAAGTATGTCAGCTTTTATGTCAAATTTTTACAAATGTATATTTTTTAAGCCTTTTAAAATTTCAGATTAAAACAACAGAATACGAACAAGTAGAATAAGTATAAGTTACCAATCAAGTGAAATCAGTATTAACAAAATTAATTTGTTCTACAGATGTGGCACAGAAGAACACAAAAGTGGCTTGTAGGTGTATTTTCATATGTTTAATGAGGCTCAGAGGTGGCATGAGTGCAATCAAATTCATAAACTCATGTTGAGATTAATGTTGTAAATATAAAATTTTGAATACAGAAATATTAAATCATTTAAATAACTGAAAAAGATACTTTAAAAATGAAACTAAAATGGCAAGTCACTGATTTAATTACTAAATCATTAATTTGATCTGTTTGAACAGCTGATTCATTCAGGAATAAAGCAAGTGACTGTCTTTATAAATGGGAAATTGAATCTATGACTCACAAGATTGGTTTAAAAACGCATGTTCATTCATAAATGAAACACTGCTGTGTTTGAATGGAGATGTGCAGCGGCTCAGTTGTGACTTGTTTCAGACTATTTTTGACGATGAAATAGAGCAAAATCAGGCAATAATGTTATAGTCAGACAATGTCACTTAATATTAACTTCTTGTTTATTTAACTGTTGTATTAAATTAATATCACATTTACAAACTCCCTTAAAAGAATCGGAAAAAAAAATCGTTAAAAGCTATCAGTGAATTTGGGTATGAAATGATACAGTAGGCTTTACAGGGATAAGTTTGGCATCTAATATTAATATTTTATTTCATTCTAACCTTATTTCAAGCAATGAAAACAATTTTAATAGTTTTAGTTATTAATAACAACACAAACTCACCCACAGTCAACAGTTCATTCAAGATAGCAAGGATGTTGAGAGTGGTCTGCAAATCCTGTGTGTTCTGCACAAAATCAAGTGGATTAGAAGCTGAAAAACACTTCAACTTGATCTGAGATGAAACAGATGAGAATAAAGATAACAATAGAGTTTTGTGATGGTACCTCCAGAGATGACAGAATAATCTCCATCCCACCAGAGCCTTTAGACACCACCTCCTTACGGGTCTTCTCTAAAACATGACCAAACACACCGTTAACATACAACCCACAATTCAACTGATGTATTTAAACTGAATTAAAATAAATACATCAAATATAAGAACACTTAGGGTAACTGAACAAGGTCCCTGCTTCAACAACAAGCTAGTTTTTGGACTTTTGAATTGGTGACCTTCAGATGACTAGACCACTAAACTTCCACCAGTAGGACTTGCATTTTAAGATTCATTCAGTGACGTTTAGAATTACGTTCGTATTATATTTTCTGAAGTTGTGTATTTCCTTTTCGTCGTATTCTGAAAATGGAAGTCACATTCATCTCATTTTACACCCTTAAAATCCAATAGCCTTGTAGCACTCAAGAAATGTATCCTTGGCAGAGACCTGAGAACATAACCGTTAAAGAGCCTTTTATGACACGGGCCTTGAATGACTGAAATGTTTCAGTATGGCATTCGGCCAGAGGTGTGTGAGTGTGTGTGAGGATCTGCCTCAGTAACAGCTGAATCATAATTTTGCATTATTTCTAGCCTAATAGTAGCCTAATTCAGACTATACGGAGTTTGACCTAACTAAAATAGAAAAAAATAAAAATGTTATGCTTAGACCCTCCTGAACAAATTTAATCCTTTTATAATGGGGGTTTCATTAAATTGATCAAAACTGACAGTAAAGACTTTTTTTTTCCCTTTATCTTTTATTATCTTTTTTTTTCACAGCAGTTTCTACATAAATATTAAGCAGAATAATTGTTTTCAACATTAATAATAATCAGAAATGTTTAAGCAGTTAATCAGCAGATTAGAATGATTTCTGAAGGATCATGTGACACTGAAGACTGGAGTAATGATGCTGAATATTCATAGAATGGATGAACATGGAAATGGAAAACAATTATTTTAAACTGGAATATTATTTCAAAATATTACTGTTTTTGACTATATTTTTGGGTCAACTAAATATATTTATATGTGTGCTAAATTAGTAGTGATCATACAAAATTTTATTACAGTTGAGGTCAAACGTTTACATACACCTTGCTAGAATCTGCAAAATGTTAATTATTTTACCAAAATAAGAGGGATCATATAAAATGCATGTTATTATTTTTGAATAAGATATTTTACATAAAAGACGTTTACAGAAGAGTTGTTTTTTAAGTGATAGTCGTTCATGAGTTCCTTGTTTGTCCTGAACAGTTAAACTGCCTTCTGTTCTTCAGAAAAAAAAATCCTTCAGCTCCCTCAAATTTGGTTTTTCAGCATTTTTGTGTATTTGAACCCTTTCCAACAATGACTGTATGATTTTGAGATCCATCTTTTCACACTGAGGACAACAGAGGGACTCATGCAACTATTACAGAAGGTTCAAACACTCACTGATGCTCCAGAAGGAAAAACTATGCACTAAAAGTCAGGGGTGAAAACATTTGAACAGAATGAAGATGTGTACATTTTTCTTATTTTTCCTAAATATCATTTTTTTTTTTCCATTTAGAACTGCCATTCAGAAAATACTTACATGTTCCCCAGAAGACAAAATAAGTTACATTTACCCAGATCTTCAAATTCAAAAAACTTTCATCCCCGGTTCTAATGTGTCGTCTCCTTCTGGAGCATCAGTGAGCATTTGAACCATCTGTAATAGTTGCATATGAGTTTCTCAGTCATCCTCAATGTGAAAAGATGGACCTCAAAATCATACCGTCATTGTTGGAAAAGGGTTCAAATACACAAAAATGCTGAAAAACCAAAGAATTTGTGGGACCTAAAGGATTTTTCTACATGAGAGTGTATACAGAGAGAGAGAGAGAGAGAAAGAGAGAGAGAGAGCGCTAAAAGAGAGAGAGACACTTGTCACACACAGCATATGACAATAAACCTTTGGCAAAACTATTGATGCATGTTGACAGGTCCTAAAAATAGAGCACAAAGTACAATAGAAGCATCTGTCAACTCAACACGTCTTTAGTGACACAATAAAGACTGCACAGTCACCTTAAAAACAACTTGAGAAACATCACAAAAAATAGAGCAGTCAAGAACATTTTAACCCTGTGGTGCAACTTTCAAAATCGACACCTCGTGAAGATTAAGAAGTTTGACCGGCGTTAAATGAGTGTGTAAATTGAGTGTGCTTGAGTAATGCGTGCCAGGATCCCTCTAAAATAACAGCCGCACGAGAGCCACAGCCGCTCCAGCTACCATTAACGGCAAATGAACTTGTTACATATCACAGCACAGATGTACACACACACATACACACATAAATAAAAAGTG
Organism: Cirrhinus mrigala; assembly: GCA_036247105.1. Taxonomy (NCBI): domain Eukaryota; kingdom Metazoa; phylum Chordata; class Actinopteri; order Cypriniformes; family Cyprinidae; genus Cirrhinus; species Cirrhinus mrigala. The sequence continues at coordinate 14,989,463 of CM070014.1, forward strand.
CTGTGCAAATCAGAAACTGGTGACATGGCAGAAGGCTGGAAAGTACACATGTCAGGCTGAGGCGGCGCATGCTTTCAATCACTCTCAAGTCTCCAATGGACACGGAGTAACCGCAGGGATCCGAAAAAACCTGAACACATTTCAAAACTGAGACAAGTATAGACTCACAAAATCAGCCCAAACCAAATGGTAAGAACATGCTCAACGAACAAATTCAAACTAAGACTTTATTTTTTGAACTTTGATTCATTTAATTGGCTCAAGTTCATAAATTAATTTTGAATATCTATGCAAACCAAAATACTGTTTGCTTTCTTTATTTGCTTTAGAAACTTACAGATTTTTTTTTTTTTTTTTACTTTTAATTTTGTGAATAACTACAGAAAAAAAATATAATGAAAACTGCTCAAAAACACATATTTCTAGGAAATAGGTAATTAATCAATGCATTAAATAATTATATTTAGTTAAGTAGTTAGACCTTTGTTTGTTTTACTGTTAATTTTTTGCAACTTTACTGGTTGATTTTTGCTAATAATTTATTAGAATTAGTTATTACTTTGAAATTCAATCAATTTATTAATTTAAGTGATCTATTAAATCATAAAGATGAAACACTTAACATTGAGACTGGATGTAAAATATTTATTCCGGTTAAAACAGTTTATTCAGTTAGGTAAAACTGAAATTGAAATTAATATAACTATTAAGCTGACATTATTTGCATACAAATGCATTTTTACAGTACACATTCCAGAAAATCATGATGTTCAAGTTTATAATACTGTACTTTAATGCCTAAATTTACACATTTAGCAGTTTAGAGCCGGTTAACAGAATAGTTTGCATATGATGACGATATAAACTACCAAGCAGCTGAGATTTGTTATACAGTATAGAATAAAATTTGACTTGTTAAAAGTTAAAATAGATGAAATTTGATTTATTGTAGGGGCTGCTACACTTAGTTTAGTGTGAACTAATCATCATGTATCATAAGCATTGTTTGGAAACATTTCTTATGAGTAGCAGCTGTAACAAGCAGCTAAACATAATGAGTGTTGCATTTAGCTGTATCTAAATGCGGAGTTGTGTGTGAGCATATCCCGCTCTGATCTTACCGGGGCTGCACGGGGACCGACACAAAGCGCCTGTCTTCCTTCCGGCATGGCTTCTATAGTCCATCTTTATTCCTAACACATATCCAGCCCACTCTTATGCCTCTTCTCATAACTTGAACGCACTCCAGCGCTTCATCCATAACACTGATACTGGTGAAATTCTACACCGGTGCAATCATATTTCACATTGAAGCACAGCCCTCCCTCTGCCCAGGTGCTGTCAGTCAAAACACACACACTTCAAAGCCCACAACAGATCAATGACAGTCACCAGCAGGATTGGATATGGCCGAGAATGTGAAGGGGAACTGAAAGGTTAAAGAGAGAGAGAGAGACAGCGAGAGAGAGAGACAGCGAGAGAGAGAGACAGCGAGAGAGAGAGACAGCGAGAGAGAGGCAACCACTGGGAGACGTGGGAACACTTGCTGACGGCATCGTGTGGGGGTCACTGTGCAGACAGTAGAAATATTACACATATGCGGTGTTTGGTTACGGGCAGTGGGGGTCAGGGGGAACAGCAAACTAATGCTGATCCCCCAGAGCTGTCACATTTCACAGCTGATATCCTCAGCATCTCAGGGCCTGTTTCCACCTGCTTTTAAGATGCATTTTTACTGATCCGATCAATATGATTTAATCAATACAACATTTTAACTGAACCATTTTGATCTTAATGCACTACAGTTAATTAACTGAATCAGAAACAATCATGTATATTAGATTAATATTAGATTAATGCCATTTAACATTAAGGTTTTTAATATACTTTTATATTTCAATAATTTCACATTCAGTCTTCAAATTAATGTAGAAGCATCATAAAGACAGTATATATATATATATTTTTTTTATAGTTTAATGGCATTTTTATATGACTGATGGCCAGTATCACTAATTGTAATACTACTGATTTCTCTGAAATTTTATTATTCCTAATACTGAACCACTGATTATAGCCATTCAGCATTACAGTATAACTGAAAGCTATCTATTTTTAACATTTATTAGACTTTAAAAAACAAAAAAAGTTTAAGTGACCCTAAAACAATCGTAACATAAATCCATTATAATAAATGTCACAGCTAGCTGTGCCCTTCAGCAAGTAGGAAATTGAAATATAAATATACAGAAATTGAATAAAACTTATAAAACAACAGAAGTTATTGATTTCCTCTTTTTCTTTTGCTCTTTGATTAACAGACAACACAACAGTTGGGTTATTAGCTTATTTTGGCTGCTATTACTTTAAGAGCTGCCACTGCTGAACATGACAGGGATCTGGCACACGTAGTATTTTCTCACAGGTCTTTACCTTTTCTGACTCACTTCAGGTCTTACTCTTACAGTCTTCACTAATGAGCTGACGAGTTAAATTGGGTGTGTTAGATGAGAGAGACAGTGCTGGGCTGCTCCAGGACAGTTTTGAAAACTACTGCATTTCAGAGACATGTTCTTAAATCTGACTTACATTTAACAAATACTTACATGCACGGACCGTTCTAAGAAAGCTTTAATCGCCTTTTTGGCTTCATGACTTAACTGACAACATAACTACGACACTGCATGCTTGTAGTTTAATTAGTGCTTCTAATACAGCGTGCAATTGAAGAGTGCGCACTATAAGCACAGTATAATGGCTGACAGAACAGGAAAATTCATTTTTACTGATATATGGCCTGACAACTGACCACTGTTGTTCTACTGAAGCTGCCTCATCATTGGTACCCATCTGCACATCTCATAAAAATGTGTATGTAATGTAAATATTTTATTATATTTAATACATATAATAATAGGGCTTTCAAGCTATTAAAATTTTAGATCTAATTAACTATACAATGTGAATCTAATTAATTTCAAATTAACTTCAAATTTGGCTAAGAAATTACCCTCAAAAGAAAATTTCAAGTCATTCCTGTGTTAAAAAGTAGCTTTAGAAAGAAATATTTGATCAAATATTTGATCATTCAACACAGAATTTACAATGGCCATATATGACTTTCTTCTGTGGAACATAAAAGCAGATAATTTGAGAAATGCCTTTTTTTTATACTATCAGTGGTAACCAGAACAGTTTGGTTACCAACATACCTTCTTTTATGCTCCATAAAAGAAAGAAAAAAAGTTTGGAACAACATGAAAGCAAGCAAATGATGTAAATGTTAATTTTGGGGTGAACTATCCTTTTAATGTTTATTATTATTAGTAGTAGTACTTAAATAATTTATAATAAAATTACACCCTAAATAATGAACTAAAACTACGCCCTTTATTAACAAACAAACTAAAATTACACCCTAAATAACAAACTAATGAGTATGTCACTGAGTCATTTATTCATTTGATTTGTTCAAACTGCTGATTCATTCAGGACTGAAGTACATGGCTCTCTGACATTTTTTATGCCCTTTCCTCATTAACTTCCCTCTGTCACTGATTACAATGCATGAGTGCCCACTACTGGGGGAACCTTTGCAATGGGCTAAACTGGAACATCTTAAGCCCACTATGGAGTTGATTTATTATTTACAATTTTTCCCATACAAATTAGTTTAATGTAGCATTCTATATGTATATAGGTATGCTTGGGTTGTTATAAATGCTTAAAAAAATCATTTATATATTATAGAGCTCTTTGGGGTGGGGATAAATTAAACGCAATCTGCGATGACGTCACAAACATGTTGCATTGTGGTCTATGAAGTGGCCTGAAGTGTGCATATGAAGTAGACTTGCTCCCTCTGTCGAAATCGAGGGGTCGAGGGTCTGTCCATATACACTTCGCTCTTCGACTTCATGAAGTGGAACATACTTCAAAATGACAGTGGGGATTCCCGAGAAGAACTGCTTAAGGAAGTTCGCAAAAGCATGTCTAAAAGTGGAGTGGAACGCAGCCTATAAATGGGCAACTCAATCATTGGTTCACCAATTCATTCAAAACTCTGAGATGCACAATAGTTCTGCTGTAGCTTTATGGGTAATATTATCATTGATAAAATTTAGCAAAAACTGACAATATCTTTTAACATGCACTTTCATTAGAAACTCTAAATGGCACAGGCTGATATGTCCTTCACATGCGTTCTGCTAACAATCACATCATATTTTACAACATGGTACAAGCTGGTTGACCTGAGATTGCTTTCCCAACATTTAAATAGTCTGATTTAGTGTTTGCTGTCAACTGGTCTTGCAACGTGCTATCAGAAACCCTCCACCTCCCCCAGCACCACATGTCTAGACCAGCTGCGAGATTTATGCATGCATATTCATACATCAGCGGCATATTTTATTTGTTCACAGCAGCGTGCCTGTGTATATTGGCACTAGCAAGTCCATACTTGCTCTGAAGCAACAAGCGTATCAGATCTAGTCCACCAAGACCAAATATAGTAACACTGTCATATCCATTAAGATGCTAAACTATTCTGAGAGAGGTCATGATTGAAATATTATATATTAATTGCTTTAATGGAACCCCCTGAATCATATTCCAGCACAGAGGGACTGTTCTCACTGCATTCAGTACTGATGCAAAGGCAATGATACCACTCACTGTATAAATGATTTGTTTGGCGTATGTGTGTGTCAGGTCACCTTGAGTCTGGATGAGGTGAAGGATTTTGCCTGTGATTTGCCGGATGGCTTCATTATCAGAGACTCTGGGCTCCTCATTCAGTCTCTCCAGCTGACTCAGCAACATCAGCACCCGGGAAGCACTGGGAATACAGGAAACCATCATAACAGGCAAAGTAGACCATCATTAAAGCTTACTACTTATTCAGGCAACATCAGGCAGTCAACAAACTATGTACACCGCATATCGTAATCACAGAGCTGCTAATAAATGTGTGTGTGTGTAATTTAGGGAAAAAACTTGTAAGTTTACTTACGGTTAGATTATAATATTTATAAATATAGTATAAAAACAATACAGCTAGTTAACTGTATATAAAAACATATACAAACAATAGAGGTCTATAGAACATCCTCATTTAGGGAGTAAATGTGTGATTGTGTTTATAAGAGGGGAAAAAACTAACCTTTTTTCCGACGCCATTTTGGGTTTATTCATGTCTTGTCACATTCAATATATCGTCAAACTGACTGCTGAGGGGAGGAAAAATGTAGAAATGCATTTAGAAAATCTAATTTAATTTATAAAGAGTATCAAGTCACACTAATGCATTAAAATCAGGCAGAGCTTATACAGCAACACTATGAAGGCTACTTCACGCAATCTCGAACCATAAGCATCCTACCTATTAAATGCTGGAAAACAGCAAGCAGCAAAAATGTTAATCAATATGAATGACTGTGTCTCAAAACCTGATGAGCAACCTACCTATACAGCTACCTATCTATCAGAGCCCACTGAGCTGCCAAAATAGACATCACTGTCAGGCATCAAAACCTGCTGAACTTCCTACCTTGACAGCATTACTGGGCATTATAGCCTTTCTGCTTATAAAGACTGCATTTTTGGGCATCAAAATCTAGAAAGCTTCCAATATATACAACATTTAGGGTATCAAAGACTATTTGACACCATTTTTGTGCATCAAAACTACTGACTTTCCTACCTAGATCATATTTTTGGGCATCATGGCCATTAAAGACTGCATTTTTGGGCATCAAACAATAGAGAGTGTTCAATACATACAGTATTTAGGGTATCAAAGCTTATCAGACAGCATGTTTGGGCATCAAAATCTACTGAGCTTCCATCATAGATCATATTTTTGGGCATCATAGCTTTTCTGTCTACACAGACTGCATTTTAAGCATCAACTCCTAGAGAGCTGGCAAATATTTGTGCATATTTTAACATACCTGCCCACATAGAGAGCATTTTTGGGCATCAAAATCTAGTGAAGTTCCTACCTAGACAGCATTACTGACCCTTATAGGCTTCCTGCCTATATAGATTGCATTTTTGAGCATCAAACCCTAGAAAGCTTCCAATATATACAACATTTAGGGGATTTGACAGCATTTTTGTGCATCAAAAACTACTGAGCTTTCTACTTAGATAATATTTTTGGGCATCATGGCCATTCTGTCTCTATTTTGGGAATCAAAACATTGAATGCTTTCAATATATACAGCATTATAGGATATCAAAGCCTATCTGACACCAGGTTTGGGCATCAAAATCTACAGAACCTCCTACCGAGAAAGCATTACTGTGCATTGTAGCCTTTTTGCCTGTATAGACTGCATTTTTAGGCACTGAATCTTAGAGAGCTTCCAGTATATACAACATTTAGCGTACCAAAGACTATTTGACAGCATTTTTGTGCATCAAAATCTACTAAGGTTCTTACTTAGATCGTATTTTTGGGCATCATGGCCATTAAAGACTCAATTTTCATGCATCAAACCATAGAGAGCTTACAATATACACAGCATTTAATATTACAAAGCCTATTTGACACCATTTTTAAACATCAAAATCTACTGAGCTTCCAACTTAGATCAAATTTAAGGGCAATCATAGCCATTCTGCCTATATAGAATGCATTTCTGGGCATTAAACTCTAAAGATCTTCCAATATATAAAGCAATTTGGCTGTCAAATCCTATTTGACAGCATTTGTGTTCATCAAAACTTACTAAGCTTCCTACCTATACAACATTTCTGGGTGTTACAGGTTTTCAGCCTATATTGTCTGCAGTTTGGGGCATCGATTCCGAGGAGATTATTAATATATACATCAAAAAAAAAGCCTATCAGAAAGCATTTTTGGGCATCAAATCTACTGAGCTTCCATCATAGATCATATTTTTGGGCAGCATAGCTTTTCTGTCTACACAGACTGCATTTTAAGCATCAACTCCCAGAGAGCTGGCAAATATTTTTTGTGTATTATAACCTACCTGCCCACTCTGACAGCATTTTTGGACATGAAAACATACTAAGCTGCCTACATAGATAGCCATACTGGCCATTACAGCTTTTCTGCCTATATAGATTGCATTTTTGGGCATCATACCTTAGAATGCTTCCAATTTTTAAAACATTTAGGGTATATGACAGCATTTTTGTCCATCAAAAACTACTGAGCTTTCTACTTTGATTATATTTTTGGGCATCATGGTCATTCTGTCTGCATTTTTGGGCATCAAACCACAGACAGCTTTCAATATATACAGCATTTAGAGCATCAAAGCATATTTGACTTGAGGTTTGGGCATCCAAGTCTATTGAGCTTCCTACCTAGACAAGATTACTGTACTTTGTAGCCTTTTTGCCCGTATAGACTGCATTGTTGGGCATTAAACCATAGAGAGCCTCCAGTATATCCAACATTTAGCATATCAAAGACTATTTGACAGCATTTTTGAACATCAAAATCTACCGAGCTTCCAACTTAGATCTAATTTAAGGACAATCATAGCCATTCTGCCTATATAGACTGCATTTTTGGGCTTCAAACTGTAAATATCTTCCAAAATATGAAGCAACTTGGCTGCCAAAGCCTATTTGACACCATGTGTGTTCATCAAAACCTACTAAGCTTCCTACCTATACAACATTTCTGGGTGTTATAGCTTTTCAGCCTATATTGACTGAGTCTGGGATATCAATTCATAGGAGACTATTAATATATACAGCATTTTTGGGCATCATTATCTACTGAGCTTCCATCATAGATCATACTTTTGGGCATTATAGCCTTTCTGTCAACATAGACTGCATTTTAAGCATTAGCTCCCAGAGAGCTGACAAATATTCTTTGTGTATTATAACCTACCTGTCCACTCTGACAGCATTTTTGGACATGAAAACATATTAAGCTGCCTACATAGACAGCCATTTTAGGACATTACAGGCTCCAAACAAGGTGTCTATGTAGGGAGTCTATTTGGTTTTGAGCCACGGCCAGTGTGCAAATACAGTTAAAATATACTATGTTTACATTAGGTTGCCAAAAGAAGTTGGTCATAGTAAATAACACTGATTACAGTAAAATGTGTTTCATATAATGAATATTTAATTTCAATGTCCTTATCAAATATTAAGATGATAAAACCCCTCCTGTGTGAAGTCAACACATGATCATGTCAGATCCACCTGTCCTCCAGAGAAGGCTCTACTGTTAGCACAGATCCGCTAACGGGACAGCTGATCTCTGTCACTGGCAGAGCGAGAGCAAAACACAGGAGCAAAAATAAAAATACACGCGTTTACCAACCTTAAAAGCACGCGAGACCTGCGCCATCTGAACTCCTCACACCGCGTTCTCTTGGCAACACAGACACAAGCCCCCTGATGGTATTATTATTTACACTAACCCCCAACACATTCGGAAGTGAGGGCGCGTCCAGTAACAGAGCTGGCGCAGAATCCATGATCTGTACGTCATATAACACATCACGTATTGACGTACAGATGATTTACAGATCAGCGTCGGCGCAGCTCAGCTTTCTTTTAGCATGACGCAGCGCTGACGTAACGTACCGTCGGCAGACGTTTAAAAATAAAAAAATTAAAAAAGAAATAAAATAAAATACAATAAAATTATTTTGGGAATATCCAGAAGCTGATGTGAAAGGAGAAGCTAGTGTTTCTCAGTGGATGGTGAAAAAAAATCTAGTATTTATTTATTTATTTGTTTGTTTAGTCATTGATTTATTCATTCATTGTATTTGTTCATTTAAGTAACTAATTTTATTTATTTTACGTTATATGTGTAATCTAATACTAATGTAGAATATTTTATACATATTATAAAATATTATAAAGAGTTCCACCAAAATCTACATAAAATTATATTTTTATGAACAAAACAACCAACTTCAGTGATTTTTTTTTTATTTTCATTCTGACCAGATGTCATTAAATATTATAAATACATTACTAGTCAAAAAATTTTGAAAAGTAAGATTTTTAATGTTTTTTTAAAAGAATGATCTTCTGCTCACCAAGCCTTATTTGATCCAAAATACAGCAAAACAGTAAGAGTGTGAAATATTTTTTTTTTTACTATTTAAATAACTGCTTTCTACTTGAATATATTTTAAAATGTAATTTATTCCTGTGATCAAAGCTAAATTTTCAGTATCATTACTCCAGTTCAGTGTCACATGATCCTTCAGAATCCTTCAGATCCTTAATAATTTTATTTAACAAGGATGCTTTAAATTGATCAAAAGTGATTATAAAGACATAATGTTACAAAAGATTTCTATTTCAGATAAATGCTGTTCTTCTGAACTTTCTATTAATCTGAGAAACCTAAAAATATATTGCTCAGTTGTTTTCAACATAATACGAATAAATGCTTTTTGAGCAACAAATCAGAATATTATAATTTCTGAAGGATCATGTGACAGGAGTAATGATGCTAAATATTCAACTTTGAAATCACAGGAATAAATTACATTTTAAAATATATTCAAACGGAAAACAGTTATTTTAAATAGTAAAAATATTTCAAAATTTTAATGTTTTTGCTGTATTTTGGATCAAGTAAATGGAGGCTTGGTGAGACAGAAGATACTTTTTTTCATAGAAGTACATTTCATAAAAGTAATTGTAATTCGTCAATGTTTAACCAGAAAATAAAACACGTTGTAATAACAAACATACTGTATTTATTTATCCAGTATTTTTAGCAACAACGCTCAAAACTACATGTCCCAGAATGCAAATCACAGTGTGATGTCATTCACTAGCGCCCGCTGCGACCGCGCTGAGTATTTGTAACAGCATAGAAAGACTGCCAATCAAAAGGTATTGTATGTATTTATCATGCATTTTTTTTTGGTATTAAATATGTATTTAAAATACTGTAAACTGGAATTAAATATATATTTAGTAGCAATGATATATTTCATGGGTTAGACAGCTAAACAAATATCCCTCCAGCTAATGTTATCTGGCTTTTTGTTCATGTACAGTTTGATACATCGTTGATGGTTTAGTATTTAAAATCCGTATTATCAAATTAATGTACAAGATGCATGCTTACCTGAAATTCTCAGACGATTCGTCGTCGACCAGCAATTTGATTTAAGGGAGGTTGCAGTATTGTGATCATGAGTCAAACGTGCTGATCAGGTCAGTTAAACCAGCAGAACTACCCTGGAGTTTGTTTGATTGTCTGTGCCTGTGGTCTGTCATACTTGACTGTAGCTTGAAGAGAAACCAAATTTGGACATATATTGGTCTGCGTTTAAAAACTAGACATCATCGTGAGGTTCATATAATACTTTCCCTGGATTGTCTGTCTTTTATTCCATATATAACATTTAAACTTACATTTTAAACCTTTACCAAAATTTGCCTTTTACCCCCTTTGTCAGCAGCTGTTTTAAATAATTTAAAATTGTATAAAATGTCATATTATCACATTTTATTTTATATAATTTACTAAAGTATAATTCAGAATAAGTCTGTTGTTTCATTTTTACATATGTCTGTCAATGCTGAATGACTATAATGTTGTTTCATACAAATTTTGACATTTTACTTTCACAAAAGTTATTTGAAGTAATTTAGACATTTGACTTTTATTTAATATACTTTATTTGTATATAAAAATTTAATTTGATGCAGACTCCAAAATGGGATGTCCCGACTGTGACCCATGTATCTTTTGTGTTCGCAGCTGTCTCCATGGTGATGAAGTCATCGGTAGAGGAGGAGGAGGGAGGTTGGGGTCTTGGGATCCCGGAGAAGATGAGAAACAATGCCAACTGGGTGGACGTCACCCAGGAATTCAAAGGAGCCTGTAAAGGTGTGTGTCAATGTGTGTTCGTATTTCAGATTTCTGGTATATTATGAGAGAATCATAGGCATGATATAGCCGTGAGTTATTATTGGCTGAACTCTGCAGCAGATGTCACTGTCATCAGAGCGCACATGATCTCAGAATAGCCATTTTCCACAAAGCCCTGAGAAACAGAGGGAGAAAAATATGTCATGTTTGTGTGACATTTACGGTAATACTTAAACCAGATTTTCAAAACAAGCAAAAAGGTCTATGTATTGTATAACTAGCAGTTGTAAAAAGTGATTTCTAAACAGGATGCAACCTTTATATCACATTACAGCCAATGCTTTAGACAAGTGAATTATGATATTGCATCGTGCAATTTTATTGCTCTGGAGAAATGTTGATCGTAGGTACAATTCATCCTCTAACAGTGCAATGAGGCATGGCTGCAGGAATATATTTTCCTGATGTTGTCAGTTTTGCCATTTATGGTCACTGAGGGATCTAAAATTAACTTCCTTTCCCATGCGAACTTGAGGACATCATGAACCAACTCCAGCACTGTGCCAAGTCACCTGAATACATTTGAGTTATCGAGAACAGGGTTTTTTTGGACAGTTATGATGTCATCAGTCATGTTTTATCAGGGTCACGTATAGATGAATCTGTCCTGTACCTGTATTGAATGAATTTGCTGTGTTCCCTTTTGCAGAACTCAAACTTGGCGAGTTGCTACATGACAAATTGTAAGTGTATTTTACTAATTTGAGTAAGTCATACACAACTTTTACATGCAGTGTAACGTTTGGTGCATGAATTCAGCATGCATGATGCTCATGTTCCTGTAGGTTCGGTCTGTTCGAGGCGATGTCAGCTATTGAGATGATGGATCCGAAGATGGATGCTGGGATGATCGGAAACCAAGTCAACCGTAAAGTCCTCAACTTTGAGCAGGCTGTAAAGGTAACATAAAAAAAAAGAGCTGATATTTAATTTTGTCTAATAGTGAGGTAATAGTAATAATGAGCCTAAATATAGTGCATTTAGGTATAAATATATACTGTACAGACTCTCTTTGACTGTCTCCATTTTATTTTCTCTGTCCTTATTCCCTGTCCATTGATCTTTCTGAAGGATGAGGCCATACGAGTAAAGGATCTGAGTATTCCTGAGCTCATCGGGATCATGGACACATGCTTCTGCTGTCTGGTCAGTATAATATTGCCAACAGTCTATTGTGTCTCATGAAATTTAAAAAATAAATTTATAAATAAGTACATAAATAATAAAAATGTTTGTATTGGTAATAAATAAATTTAATATAAAATAGAGTAAAATAATACAAGTATTCAATAATCATACAATACTGTGTAATAGTTTGGGGGAAGTTGGCATACGTTTTTTAAAAAGGAACTAATACTTTTAATCAGGAATTAGCATTAAATTGGCAATAAGTGACAGTGAAGACATTTATAATAATAAAATATTAAAAAATGGTGTTGTTTTGAACTTTCTAGTTGTCCTTTTGTGGAAAAAATCTGGAAAAAACATTAAGCAGCACAACTGTTTTCAGTGTGGATAATAAGATTATGCGGTAGAAATAGTGTAGCTCAGTGCCAGTAGCTCACCGAGTGCAACTGTTCTTTGTAATCAAAATAATGGCCAAATACTCCAAAATATGCATAAAACAATGTGGATTTGGAAAATAACATAAATCTCTCATGGGTTTTCTACTAAATATTTTAGTAAGAGGCATCATTTACGTTATATTAAACCATACAAGTCTTGATATTCAGGGTTCCCTTTAATGAGAAGTGCACTTCCAGAACAACAATTCACAAATAATTTACTCACCCCCCTTGTCATCCAAGATGTTCATGTCTTTCTGTCTTCATTCGTGAAGAAATTATGGTTTTTGAGGAAAACATTTCAGGATTTTTCTCCATATAATGGACTTCATTAGTGCCTCGATTTTGAACTTCCAAAATGTAGTTTAAATGCAGCTTCAAAGGACTCTAAATGATCCCAGCCGAGGAAGAAGGGTCTTATCTAGCGAAACGATCTGTCATTTTTTTCGGAAAATAAAAATTTGTATACTTTTTAAGCACAAAAGCTCGTGTAGCACAGGCTCTGGGATACACGATCACGACGCTACGTACTATTGAATCACGTCGAAAGGTCACGCAGAGCGTAGGTGGAACTACAGACCCAGTGTTTACAAAGTGAATGCGCAAAGACTAAGGAAGTGCAAGTAAGTCACAAACAAACAAAAAGGTACAACGATGTTGGATGATTCTGAAGTTGTATGAGAAAATAAGATGGAGTTTTTCACCATTCTTTACCTTTTTGAGCCGAAGTACACAGACGATGAACTTAGACGTGATTTGTAGTAGTGATGGGAAGTTCAGATCATTTTACCGATTTGTACCTTTGAATCTCGTTCAGCAAAATTAACGAATCTGTTTTTTGAGTCATTTTGTTCATTTTGGCAAAATATATTTAAAATGTTACGTGTTACTTCCCTAACACATCTACTGCTTACACAAACGTTGATCACACTACAAACAAGACAAAACTATAATGCTGTATAATGTGAGCTGGAAAAATAATTGATTAGTTCATCTCTCGAGTCTTCGGGTTTGAGTTGTTCGTTCATCACATGACAGCCTCATAAGATGAACAAACTACTTGGAAAAACCCAAAGACTCGAAACAGGTGAACTAATTCCAGTACAGAACCTAATAGATGTTGCACATGCGCGACGAATCAATGATGACTCGTTCTTTCCGAGTCACATTAAAGAATCATTCAAGAATGACCCATCACTAATTTGTAGCATCGTGGACACGCATCCCAGAGCCTGTGCTACACGAGCTTTTGTGCTTTAAGAAGTATATACGTTTTTAGTTTTCTAAAAAAATTACAGATAATTTCGCTAGATAAGATCTTCTTCTTCGGCTGGGATCGTTTAGAGCCCTTTGAAGCTGCATTTAAACTACATTTTGGAAGTTCAAAATCGGGGCACCAATGAAGTCCATTATATGGAGAAAAATCATTAAATGCTTTCTTCAAAAACCATAATTTCTTCATGACTGAAGATAGAAAGACATGAACATCTCGGATGACAAGGGAGTGAGTAAATTATTTGTAAATTGTTGTTCTGGATGTGGACTTCTCCTTCAAGCAAAGCAGTTTCTGGTTGAGTGTTCAGAGCTTGCTGACTGTATTGAATATCAGTGTGTAAGCTATATTGAATATTATCTCACTGTTCTCTCAGATCACTTGGCTGGAGGGCCATTCTCTGGCTCAGACTGTGTTTACGTGTCTGTATGTTCATAATCCGGATCTGATTCAAGACCCTGCTCTCAAAGCCTTCGCTCTGGGCATCCTCAAGATATGTGACATCGCCCGTGAGAAAGTCAACAAAGCTGCTGTGTTTGAGGAGGCAAGACACTTTTTTTTTTTTTTTTTTGGTCAGTCTGTTGTCCCAGTAGTGTTATTTTATTAAGTTATGACACTGTTCGCTATGATTACTGACAAGATAATATACAGTATATGTAACTGAAAAGAGACCCACTTGAAGACTCACAAAAAATGTAAAGTATGATTAAGAATGAACAATACTTAACAATACAATATCATGAACAAACAATGAACAACTGTATATTTATTAACTAACGTTAACAAAGATTAATAAATGGTGTAATAAATGTATTGTTCGTTCATGTTAGTTGAACATGCATTAACTAATATTTAAAAAGTCACATTTTACTGTACTGTTACCATTTAATCTGATGGACTCAGTATAATGTATTTTTTGCGGTGTTAGATTTACATTTAGTTGTTGGTTTATTCAGTGAATATGATTCATTTTTTTCAATCACAGGAAGATTTTCAGGCCATGACTTATGGCTTTAAAATGGCAAACAACGTAACAGATCTGAGAGTGACAGGTGAGTGGAAAAAATAAAAAATAAAAAAAATAAAAAATATATATATATATATATCTATATATCTATATATATTGCTTCGATAAAATTAAGGCTATTTTGGCACCAGTAGCCTTGTGGTTAGTGCGCTGACGTTGCATAACTGTGCTTGCGGCGACCTGAGTTTGAATCCTGTGCCGAGGTCCTTTGCCGATCCCACCACCCTCTCTCCACCCAATACTTTCCTGTCTGCTCTCTACTGTCCTATCTAATAAAAAAATAAAATAAAAAAAATATAGAAAAAAATAAATTAAAAAATAAATAAATAAATAAGGCTATTTTTGTTTTCACTTTTATATTTTGTATTACTGTTTTATTGTCATGTGTTAAGTGCCTTTTTCTCACAAGTTCTCAATACTGTAATAAAAAAGAAATATATATCAGAAGTGACAGTAAAGACATTTATAATGTTACAAAGCTTTCTATTATAATTAATTTATTTTGAACTTTAAATTAGTTTAAATTTATAGAAATGTAGAAATGCTGCAAACCATGCAAGCATGTGACACTGAAGACTGGAGTAATGATGCTGAAAATTCTGCTTTAGTGTTTAACATTTTAAAAAGTAATACATCTGGAGAAATTACAGAGAAGCTGAAAAGAATTAAAAAAAAAAAGAATTTGGGTAGATGGACTTAATTGTCATGTAATGTATTAATATAATAATGTATTGATACAAAAAAGGCTGCAGTTTTCTTACACAAAATGTAAATGAGTAAAATATGAAATATATTTTTGTAAGAATTTATTTTCATGAAATTTCTTTTCATTTCACCATTTTAAAATTATGATGTAGGAATGCTAAAAGATGTTGAGGATGAACTTCAGAGGAAAGTGAAGGTATGGTGACTTTTTCATCTCCAGACTTTTTATGATTCTTCTCATATTTTGCTCTTATTAAATGTATCTCTTTCTTTTTCAGAGTACACGCAGTCGACAGGGTGAACAACGAGATCCTGAGGTAGAACTGGATGTAAGAAAAATATATAATCATTTTCCCCAATACTAGACTTCATATAAAGAAATAGATTGATGGTTTGGGTTTTTGTTGTTGTTGCTCATTTCTCTTTTGTCCTCAGCATCAGCAGTGCTTGGCTCTGTTCAGTCGTGTTAAATTCACTCGCCTGCTGCTCAGTGCTCTCATCTCCTTCACTAAAAAAGAGGTATGACATTATTAAATTCACTCGAGCATATTGCTTCACGGAAAGAGTCATCAGTTCATTTTCTAATCTTTCATTGGTTGATTTGACATTTTTAGACGAGTGCTGTCAGTGAAGCACAAAAGCTGATGACTCAGGCTGCTGATTTACTACCCGCGATACACTCCACCATACAGTACGGCATACAGTCACAAAATGACACAACCAAAGGAGGTAATATAAGTCATAAACATTATACTTTTAAAGTTTCTGTGAGCTAGAATATTAGAATATATATATAATTTTATTTGATTTTTTTTTAAATGTCATTTATTATATATTGTAATATAATTTAATATCTTAATTAAAATTGTTATTTAAATGTTTAATGTGTTTAATGTAATTGAGTATTTTTCTTTTTTTTTAATTTAATTTAATTAAAAATGTAAAATTAAATACATTTAAATTTATTTTTATTTAATTAGTTTAATGGTTAGTCTAATATTTATTAATTCATTTTATTTTTATTGTATTTATTTATTTTTTTTTGCTTTTTGGTTTTTGGACGTATGGAATTCCACAAATGTACACACCATGCTTTTTGCAGATCACCCAATCATGATGGGTTTCGAGCCACTGGTTAACCAGCGTCTACTCCCGCCCACTTTCCCACGATATGCCAAGATCATCAAGAGAGAAGAGATGGTCAACTACTTCAGCAAACTCATTGAGCGCATTAAAACTGTCTGTGAGGTCATCAACATAACCAACCTCCACAGCATCTTGGTAAATAACTCTCAGTATAAATGCATGCTTACTATGGTTGTATTAAAGATAAATGTAACTAATGCTGCTGAATGCATTTCAGGATTTCTTCTGCGAATTCAGTGAGCAGTCTCCATGTGTGCTGTCAAGGTCCCTTCTGCAGGTGAGACCATCTTCACCTGACATTATAAATTTCTTCTGTGGTCAGGAAAATATTTTTAATGCATTATTAATAGGTATAACACATTCAACAGAAATATACCACACATAAAACAGCTCTTACATATGGGATATTACACAAGAGAGACAGATTGATGAAGAGATGTATGATATGATGGTTGTTCTTGGCATGTAGGTAGTCTTAACTGTCATCTGTCTGTCTGTATGATTGTGTGATGCAGACCACATTTCTGATTGACAATAAGAAGGTGTTTGGGACTCATCTGATGCAGGACATGATTAAAGATGCACTGCGTTATTTTGTCAGTCCACCTGTCCTCTCTCCAAAGTGAGTGATTATTTGTATACATTGAATTGTTTGCTTTTTAATTAATAGTTTTTGGATAACAAATGACATCTTTTTGTGAAGGTGTTTAGAAATTAACAAACATTTTCTAACCTAATTTTAGCATTCTGATTTAAAGGAGAAGTCCACTTCCAGAACAACAATTTACAGATAATGTACTCATCCCCTTGTCATCCAAAATGTTCATGTCTTTCTTTCTTCAGTCATAAAGAAATTATGTTTTTTGAGGAAAATATTTAAGCATTTTTCTCCATATAATGGACTGATATGGTGCCCCGAGTTTGAACTTCCAAAATGCAGTTTAAATGGTGCTTCAAACGATCCCAAATGCGGTTGTAAACGATCCCAACTGAGAAAGAAGCGTCTTATCTAGCGGAACGATCGGTTATTTTTTTTATAAAAATAATACAATTTATATACTTTTTAATTTCAAACACTCGTTTTGTCTTGCTCTTCCCGACCTCAGTTTTTGTTTTGGTTCATGACAGTTAGGGTATGTCAAAAAACTCCCATCTCATGTTCTCCCTCAACTTCAAAATCGTCCTATATCGCTGTTTTACCTTTTTTTTATTAAGGGTGTTTAATCTTCTTTGCATGTTCACTTTGCAAATACTGGGTCGGTACTTCTGCAGTGATGTAGGATGATTTTGAAATGGTTTTTGTAGTTGAGGGAGAACATGAGATGGGAGTTTTTTGACATACCCTAACTGTCTTGAGCCAGAATACACAGAGTTCAGGGAGAGCAAGACAAGACGAGCAATTGAGAACTATTTAAATTGTATTTTTTTTAATGAAAATAACCGATCGTTTCACTAGAAAAGACCCTTCTTCCTCAGCTGAGATCGTTTACAACCGCATTTGGGATCGTTTGAAGCCACATTTAAACTGCATTTTGGAAGTTCAAACTCGGGGCACCATATCAGTCCATTATATGGAGAAAAATCCTGAAATGTTTTAACCAAAAAACATAATTTCTTTACGACTGAAGAAAGAAAGACATGAACATCTTGAATGACAAGGGGGTGAGTGCATTATCTGTAAATTGTTGTTCTGGAAGTGGACTTCTCCTTTAAACACTCCACTTAACACTCCACAACATAAATGCCTACTGAAGTGATAAAATTCATTGTATACTAAATGTGACACTGGACCACAAAACCAGTCCTAAGGGTCTATTTTTTGAAACTGAATAAATAAGCTTTCCATTGATGTATGGTTTGTTACGATAGCACAATATTTGGCAGAGAGACAACTATTTGAAAATCTGGAATCTGAGGGTGCAAAAAAATCAAAATTTTGAGAAAATCGCCTTTAAAGTTGTCCAAATGAAGTTCTTAGCAATGTATATTATTAATTAAAAATTAAGTTTTGATATATTTACAGTAGGAAATTTACAAAATATATTAATGGAGCATGATCTTTACTTAATATCCTAATGATTGTTTGCATAAAAGAAAAATTGCTCATTTTGACCATGCAGTGTATGTTTGGCTATTGCTACAAATATACCCGTGCTACTTAAGACTGGTTTTGTGATCCAGGGTCAGAAATAAGCATTACATGTGGAACTTTTGAAACCTTTTGTATGTCTTCACTATCGCAGCTGCTGAGATTAACTGTTATTTTTAGTCCAGTGGACCTGTTTTATTTTTTTTCCCCTTCCTGTCCTTATCGACTTACTAAATTCTCAAGTCATGATGCCTTTAAGATCACATTATATTCCCATCTTGTTTTAACATGGTTTTGTTTGTTCACAGATGCAGTTTGAACAATAACCACCAGGCTAAAGATTACATTGACTCGTTTGTCACACACTGCACACGGGTTTGTGATTCGTTTAGTTGAACATGTTATTATGACAGGTGAAATACTGTTGATTTAATGTGATGAAATAAGATAGTTATTATATGCCACAGCCGTTCTGCAGCCTAATCCAGATTCACGGACACAACAGAGCACGCCAGAGAGACAAACTGGGTCACATACTGGAGGAGTTCGCCACCCTTCAGGATGAGGTGCGTACATGGTTTTTATTTGGTTAAATCAACATGTAAAGTCAACAAAATTGTCCTGTTTACTTTCTTGATGTTTCTCTGCTCTAATTTCTCTAGATTCATCAGTGTTTGTTATTACAAGGACCTTAAAGGGGTAGTTCACTAAAATAAATAAAATTGTGTAATTTACTGATAAATAGGGCTGGGAATCGATTCCAAAAATAATTGATTTCTCAATTCAGAGGCACTGGGAATCAAGAGTTGATTCCAAAAATTGGAATTTTGAGTGCTGCATGATAGAATAGATCATGACGTAATCAAGGGTCCATATAATGGACTGATATGGTGCCCCGATTTTGAACTTCCAAAATGCAGTTTAAATGCAGCTTCAAACGATCCCAAATGCAGTTGTAAATGATCCCAGCTGAGGAAGAGGGTTCTTATCTAGCAAAACGATTTGCATAAAAATAATACAACTGATATACTTTTTAATGTCAAACGCTCGTCTTGTCTAACTCTGCCTCGACTGTTTTTGTTCTGGTTCTTGACAGTTAGGGTATGTCGAAAAACTCCCATCTCATGTTCTCCCTCAACTTCAAAATTGTCCTATATCACTGTTTTACCTTTTCTGTTAAGGGTGTTTGATCTTCTTTGCATGTTCTTCTTTGCAATGATTTTTGAAGTTGAGGGAGAAAATACGGTCACCCCTGGTTTAGCAGATATAATCTTAGTAAATATCTGAAACAGAAACAGGAAAAAAGCAAACAACTGAAATGATAAATGTGATACGTTTGCAATAGACAGAATAATGGTTTTGTTGGTTGGATCTATGGAACGAATGTACCATCTTTGCTGAGCTAGTTTGTGTTTTGAGTTTGAACAAGACTCATGAATGAACTAGGACAGGAAGGACATGTTGCTTCTTCAGTTCAACATGTGTGTTAGTCTCATTTACAGCAAGAACATTTTTGTGTGTCCGTAAACAAATGAAATGACAATGTTGAGTGAATAATTCAATGACTCACTTATAAGACACAAAGATTATCACCAATTACTGCCGTCACAATCTAACCTAAACAAATCCATAAACAAATCTTCTATCTTTAAAAGATTTAAGTCAACGAGATGAATCAAAAGTTGCACCAACAATAAATGCTACAATGTAGGTGTACCATCCCCACTGAAACTAACTGTTAAGGGTTTTTTTTTCTATTCCAATGCGCTACTTTTCCATTGTTTTTCTGTGCAAACAAGCTAGATGCACATGTATAATAGTTGTGCTCACATCTCGCATCTTTTGCAGCATCTTGCACATTAGCACCACGTTTTTTAAACTTTAAGAATTTCAATTTTTACATGCAGCGCTGCTCTTCAGTGTCAGTTCCAAAACAGTGGGCCAATCAGAAGACAATGTAGACAGGGCAAGCTTTTGTTTACAGAAGCAGGTTGGCATGGTAACCGTTTTATTTGACCCTACGTCTCGCCAAAGACTATAGAATACCCAAGACTGGTCACTCGTATAGTTTGGAATGGGGAAAGATGCAGCGCTCATTATGGCCGTGAAGCCCCGCCTCAGCATGCGCAGTGGCTGATCTAGTCTAATAAATAAGCTTTTTTTTAACACTAATGGAACAATATTCATGAGGCAGTTCTTGTCAGATTTCATTGGGCATTTTAAATATGAAATTTAATCATAAGTTCGGTGAACCGTTTTGGAGAATTTGATGTTTCCCATTCAAAGTGATAGGAGCTGCACTTGTCTGCCATAGAGGCGTTTTAAAGATGGCCACTAAGTGAAATGACTTGCCTTAAAGGGACTTTGGTTTCGTGTTTTTAGATGCAAATACACGTTCTTGTGTGAACTGCCCCTTACCTCTCATAGTTTGTATTAGAAATGTTTTTTTTTCTGTACATCATAAAAAGTGATTGCTTTGGAATACAATGGAATGAACTACTGGAGTGGGTAAACTATTCCATTAAACTCTGGACATGTAAATGATCAGTCTGTTGTCATGATGTCAGTAATGCATCATTGAGCATGTTGGTTGTTGTTTAGGCTGAGAAGGTGGATGCTGCTCTTCACGGTTTGCTGATGAAGCTGGAGCCTCAGAGGCAGCATTTAGCTTGTCTAGGCACCTGGATCCTCTATCACAACTTGCGCATCATGATCCAGTACCTGCTCAGCGGCTTTGAGCTGGAGCTCTACAGCATGCACGAGTATTATTATATCTACTGGTATGACAGCTTAACACACACGGGTTTCTGCTATAGACAGAACAGAAGGCACAAAATAACGTATACTAAGAATGCACAATATATTTGCAATAAACACAGTTTCAGTATGGGTGCATCTTTGAAAGTTAGTCTAAATGAAGTCCAAAGTGGGGGAATAAGCCAATCACAACAGAGGTCATATGCATATCGTATTGAAGGGACAGTTGAAAACATTGTGTTTAATTCTGAGAGTCAGAGAATGGTTGACATGTCTTTCTCTCCATGTATGTACAGGTATCTGTCAGAGTTTTTGTATGCGTGGCTCATGTCCACGTTGAGTCGAGCGGACAGCTCTCAGATGGCAGAGGAGAGAATCCTGGAGGAGCAGCTGAAAGTACGAAGCAGCAAGAAGAGCAAGAAGAAGAAGAAAGGTTTTCACAGCTAGACAATCATTCAGCAATCTCAGGTTTCTCTGTTGGATTGTGATGTTTCAGTCTGACTCATTGTGTTTCCATTGTTTTCTCAGCTCGTCCTCTGAGTAAAGAGATCACCATGAGCCAAGCTTATCAGAACATGTGTGCCGGCATGTATAAGGTAACGCACATATAAACACCATTTAGTATATTTTTAAGCCTTCTGAATTGCGGGGACAGAGAAAGTGTCCTCGTAAACCACCTTCACATTGTACTACCTGTGTCATTATACAAATTTATATGCTCATAAACCACCCAAACTGGTCCACACATATACAGAACTGTCAACATGCCATTTGCAGTTTATGTAATGTGTCTTTTCAGACTGACAGAGAATATTAAGCTGTAAATAATGTAAATAAATCGTAACCATCAGGATTTGATTGAGTGTTCAAAATAATGAAGGAAAATCTAGTTTAAAACATGCCAAGTTCTCAAAAATGTACTTTTTGTATTAATTTTGTATTAATTACAATAATTTTCAAAAAAATGCTGATGAAAAGATGCCTCTGAAAATGTTGTGCAACCATCAAATAAAAATATTTCTTTATTTTTTTTTAATAATGATTTTTAAATGTTTTTAACAGTTATTATTAATTATCAATAATCAATAATAATTTAATTATCCAAATCATTTAATATTTAAAGAGGCACAGGTTGACCCAGGCTTTTTTGTCTGTGATATAATTGATATTTTATGTTTTGTTTCTAAAATTGGTTGCACCACATGACTTTCATTTGGTGGACAAAAGTTTAAAAATGAGTAGGTAGTTTAGCAATCTTTTTAATTTTTAATTAATTTTTAAATAAAGATCATGCAAAATTAAGGCATTAAATCTAGGTATGACCAATTTGTTTTTACAAGGTGTCTTTTAGGTCATACAAGACTTGCACATGGATATTTATTAAAAGGTGAAGAACCACCATCATGCCTTACTTGACAAACTAAAATGACAGTGGAGCATATTTTATTGGATTGTACTGTTTTTTTTTTTTGTTTTTTTTTTTTTGTGTAAGTAGACAACTGTTTTATTTAGAGGTGTGTTTAACTGATTTATTTAAAAATATATCCCCTAAATGTATTTTAGAATTTTTGTCTAGTGTAGATCTAATATGTCTTTTATAACTTTCTGTTAATTGTATACCTTGTGTGATTTATTTAGAGATCTCCAGGAAAATAGCCTTGATGCTGGCATGGCGTTAAAAAGTGAATAAATAAATAAATAAATAAATAATAATAGGTCCAGACAAAATAAAAGAGCATCATGCCTGCGACCCTGTTACTGACTCTTCTGTCCTTTGTTCTGCAGACTATGATTGCATTGGATATGGACAGAAAGGTACGCAAACCTCAGTTTGAGCTGGACAGCGAGCAGGTTCGCTACGAGCATCGATTTGCCCCTTTCAACAGCGTCGTCACACCGCCGCCAGTGCACTACATCCAGTTTAAGGTACTACTGCTTATAGATCATGTTTACTGCAATGATTCTGTGTGAAGATTAGAGTAAACAGAGTGTGTTTGTATGTGTGGATGTAGGAAATGTCAGATCTGAAGAAGTACAACCCTCCTCCTCGCTCAGCGGATCTCTATATGGCAGCCAGTAAACATTTCCAGCAGGCCAAACTCATACTTGAAAATGTCACCAGCCCAGATGCCGAGGTAAAAACAGGTTTTTATACTGTTGTGTGAACTGTTCCAATCTTAAAACAGAAATATAGCCAGTAGCAATGGGTATGACTACCCATGATTCAAGTCCAACCCTTCATCGTTTCTCCTTTGAGAAGCTGTTGCTTTCAGATATTCATCACAATAAAGACAAAAGATCATTATCTGTGAATATGTTGTACAATGTTACTCTTCAGTGTCACATGATCCTTCAGAAATCATTCTAATATGATTATTGTGCTGTATATATAATATAGCACTGCCCACTTTATATAATATAGAGACTTAAATGAAAACTTTTTTGAAAATAGATATAGAAAATAGAGCATAGATCATTGAATCTGATTAGACCGTTGATGACTAAATGAGTAAAGAGTTTTGATATTTTTCCTATTTAAAACTTGACTCTTCTGTAGTTACATTGTGTACAAAGAGGGACGAAAAATGAAAAGTTGCGATTTTCTAGGTTGATATGGGTGGGAATTATACTCTCATTTTGGCATAATAATCAAGGAACTTTGCTGCCGTACCATGGGTGCATCAGGTGCAATGATATTACACAGCCGTCAACTCTGCCGGCTGCAACTCTGCATCTACACAAACTTAGTGGCGGTCACTTTCAAGCGCTGCGTAATATCATTGGGCCTGCTGCACCCACGGTACGGCAGCAAAGTTCTTTGACTATTACACTGGAATGAGAGTATAGCTCCTAGCCATATCAACCTAGAAAAATCACAACTTTTCATTTTCAAGTTTTAAATAGGAAAAATATTGTCATTATATATGGTCATTTTTGAGCGAGATGCTATTGGTCTAATCAAATTCAGTGATCTATGCTAAGCTATGCTTTTCAAAAAAAGTGGTGTGTTCCTTTAAATTTTTAAAAAATAAAGGATTAAAGGTAATAATACTGTAGTGTTTTCTTTTTTGTATTTGGAATCACAGTATTACAAAACAAGCATGTGTATCGCATATGTAAATATAGCAGATTGTTCTTAACAAATGATTATATATTATAAAGACTTTTATAATGACTGATATGCTCATTCTTTTTGTAGGTGAACCGGATCTTAAAAGTGGCTAAACCCAATATAGTTGTAATGAAGCTGCTGGCTGGAGGACACAAAAAGGAGACCAAGGTACAATATGTTTACATGAGCAGAAACAGAATTTCATTTTTATTACAAACTGAAGATGAGTCAAAATGATGTCCTGTGGTTATGATGGAGTTCATAGACTTTAACTTGAATTCCTTCCAAAAAAAAGCATTTTGCATATTGATGAAATGAGAGATTGTGAAATTCATTGCATCCTTCCCTTTTTTTCTTGTAGGCTCTTCCTGAATTTGACTTCTCTGCGCACAAATACTTCCCCATAGTCAAGATCATTTGAGACCGACCATGTTTCCAGGATGAACTCGTCTGAATGACATGAACTGTCGTCACAGTCGCCCAAATAAGTTAACAGCCATAAGTATAATGTTGTACAGCTAAATGCACAGACACACTTACAGTGGTTTGAACAGTTCACAGTCATGTTCTTTTGTTTGGTTGATGATATTGTATTAAATAAAAAATAAACAAAAAACAGTCATGTCTGGTATATTTTGTAACCAGTGGCTTCACAGTGAATCCTCACTTCACTCATCAGGTCCATGAATTCAAAGTGTATTCAGGGTGTGATATTCTCATGTGATGTTATTCTGATATCCTGCTGTGCAAAACTGTTAGATTGAATCGCCACACCAGAAATACTGGATCCAGTCTATTACCAGACCCTCTCAGAAGGCATTAACTACCAGTGAAGTTTTGCCTGGTACACAAAACCAAAAGTCTTTGAACTTGAAGGGTTTACAGAGGAGGCCTTGAAGTAGCAGGAGGCAGTAGATGACGTGGTGATATAAATGAGCAGGATTTATTGAATAATTTTAGTTGCGTATGTTTCAAAGCTCAGACTTCAACTAAACTTAAAGGAACACTCCACTTTTTTTTTTTGCTAATAGCTTAGCATAGATCATTGAATTAGATTAGACCGTTAGCATCTCGCTCGATCTAACAGTCTAATCTGATTCAATGATCTATGCTAAGCTATTAGCAAAAAAAAAGAGGAGTGTGTCTGGAGTGTATCTTTAATCCCTACTTTGTCACTACTGGACTTTGTTCTATAGTCCATCTGGACCAGCACAAATCCAACAAGCAAACCAAAACCAATTAAAAATTACTGCTTCACAACATCAGCATGTGACACTGAAAACCTTGAAATGGAGATAGTCTCTAATGTGAAGACTGGTGAAGAGCAAGGAAACAAATATGAGAATATTATTAAATGACATGAATAAATTATGCATTATATAAATTATTAAATTATTCTGAGTGCATAAAAAAAAAACATTATGAATAAAGGTAGATATGGGGCCACTTGCTCTCTCAAAGCTACACACATTTAAGAGACAGGGCATTTTAAGCATATCTCAACATGATGTTTCTTGTACTGAGTCAATAACAAATGAACAAAACTGCATGTACAGCATAGATGAGTACAACCTTTCTGAGCAAATAAAAAAAAGTGTTTTCTTGATACCTAATACAATTCATGGAAAGATGGCAAAATTGAATTGTATTAAACATATACTTAATAAAAACAGGGAAATATATGTCGTCAATATCTGTAAAACAACTAAATTTGCCAATTTTGTTTAAATGAAGGATTGCAGAAATGAACACACCCTAGATTTAATTCAACAAATGTATAATATTTCCACACAGGTGTTCAAGAGTTTTAAGACTAAGTAAAATGCATGTCCACTGAAGGATTTTTACCTTGGGAGAGTGCATATCATCGTCATTGAAGTGCAGGGAATGAGTAGAGGGTAGTTTCAAGTTATTGTATTACATCACACAGTGGTGTGTAAATTAATGACAGCATTGATAAAGCACAACTCTCACACCTTTAGCATTCATGCATCCATATATAAGAGCTTTTACTATCACTGAACATCACTGTGGGAACCAGACACTTCTCACTATACTCCTCCTCTAGCAACACCAGAACATTTGCTGTTAGATCTGAAATGATTGGCTTGGTCTCATGAGATCTGACTTTCTAGAAGCCTGTATTTTGTAAATATGAATTTGTTGTGCTTTGGCTACAGTAGTGTTCAGGTGTGGAGAAACAACCATGCATGTCACTTCTGCAGGCTGCTGAGATAAATACCAGCTCCAACTTCCACCCAGGTACAAAATTCACCCACCTTTCACGTTTCCCTCCTTAAACCCTTTTCTCCTTGTGCACCAGGACCCACTTAACCAGATGAACCTCCTCCTCCAAAGATCCTCAACCAACCGTCTATCTATCAGGTCAGAGAGATCCTGGACTCGCTGTGGCGGAGGTTGCCGGCTTAAGTACTTGGTTTACTGGGAAGGATGTGGAAAAAGAGGAAAGATCCTGGATGGCCCAGGATGATATCCTTGACCCCATGCTATTGGAAGAGTTCTATCGTTCCCATCCCAATCGTCCATCCCATTGTCCATCATTTTGCAATTATTTGTAAAGACAAACGCATCACAAAATTATAAATATTTCAGTTTTAAACCATGAAGGTGAGCCAGTGGATGATGATGCCACACAAACAATTTGCAAACTGCATGAGCGTTATGCCCGTGAAGAAGTTTTAAACTCCAGTCAATTTGTTTAGCTACAGAAAGTGAAAGAACAAACTGACCGAGCTTTCGGCATTCAACGCTGCATTAACAGCACATATTCTTTTAGAGGAGTGTAAGATGACTAAAGACTAAATAGACTAAAGTAGAAGACTAAAGTAAACTACACTTTTTGTGAAGCAGTTGCAGCTGTCAAAAAGGGTATTAGTCACGTACATACCTCTGACTAAACATCAGACTGGAGTTTTTGTGACCGTGATGATCGGCGCTGGCCACGTCAGACCGAAAAGAGACATTAGGTCCCCCAATTAACGGATAATTGAAAGTATGGGATTTCCAGAATAATCATATATTTCAATTAATACATAATCCATATTTGTGATCAGCGTAAATTAGAGTAAGCGCCTAAATTTTAACAATCACATGGAATCGGAGTCAGATTAAACATGCAGCTAGATTAAAACTGAAACTAAATCCTGATAAATTAAGTGGATTTGCAGAAGCACTGTAAAAAGACCAAACATGCGTTAAACCTTCAACCAGACAACAACTGGACTCCGCGTTTGGGCCAGTGGATGGATCCTTAGAGGAGACAAGAGACATTGGGTATTGCCTTACTTTATTTTCTAAAAAAAAAAAAAAAAAAAAAAAAAAATCTCTAATGACAATTACAGTGATTACAGTGTTCTGACATAGAGTACTTTAGATGTTTGAGAATTTTAATTATAGGCATATTTTTCATTAACCGCGTCAGTTGTGCGGTTACAACTGAATTGTAGTAGACCTAAAATTAATAGTAAAAGTACCACAAAATGAATAATAATAATAATAGTAATGCTAATAATTTATAAATAGAAATGCCAAATCCTCTAGATATCACTGATAGCTAATGTTTTTTTGTTTTTTGTTTTTTGTTTTAAGATATCTCTGGCTATGGTCCATTTACACAGTGTCATCGCTCATCGTCTGTGCAGAGTAGCCTACTCCACACGTATACTGTGAGCACATGAATCATGCTCGACAATCGGATCGTATAGTGTGAGTGTAAATCATGAGCTTTGACTTTACATCGCGTACGATCTGATCATACAGTGTGAGTTGTTACCTTCATGAAATCGCACAGAAACCCCACAGTGTATGCCCGACCTTACCTTTGTGTACCTACCTTCGATGAACTCTCCAACGATGTACTCCTTCATTCTTGGTTACCAATCTCAAGTAACAACACATCAGTATTTAGCTAAGAACTCATGAACTGTCAGTTGTGTTTGATACACACCTGCCACTGCTCCTTACGATGTGCTTCTCCAAATCTGCCAATAAACCTGCCTGTTATTTCACTTACCTATTGTCTCTGTAAAAACTACATGCTTCAGTAGCATGTTTTTTGTTGTTGTTGTTGTTGTTGTTGTTTTCAGTGCTACATTCTATGAGTAACGTTTACAAACTCTGACTGAGTGAAATGCATACTTGTCAGGCATTTACCACAGTCACCTTCACCTGCCACATCACATAGAGCACCGCCCACCCGCTCATCATCACCTGAGTTCTAATCACTTGCACCTGATCTCAATCAGCCACACCCTATCCACCTTATTTTTCAATGTGGAAGTAAACTGTTTTCTGGTAATGTGTTATACGTCCGGTTCATAATCCGCCATAGGGAAATAACGAGAAGAATATCGAAGTGCAGTAAACGGTACAACAGTTTGCACTACAAACCAGTGTGTTCATAATTAAGATAATACATTAAAACAATATGGTAAAACACACCAGTTTGCAATATCAAGCAGTAAAACCAGCTTTTTGTGCAGCTAAATATAGCTGGAAGTGGATGAGACCGGAAGCTAGACACAAATAACGTACAAATGGCTGCACTCACTCTTATGGGAAAAATAAGGTGGATAAAAAGGACTCTCTGCCATTCTACTTCTGTCGGGTCTACCGTTTGCACCCCATGACGACAGCTCCTGACCATAAGCTATTTCTCTCTGTTGAACTCTCCTGTGCTCTTTGGATCCAATGTGGCTTGCTAAACTGGACTATCACCTGCACTTTCTGATGTGTCTGATGCATACAGAAGATGAGTGTACCAATTCCAGGCTGTATCTGATATCTCTATTCCCAATTCCTCCTTCCACTGCCTCCTTACATGGTCTAGAGATGGGGAGGCGGTTCTTTGAATAACCTTATATAGAATGGACATGATACCCTTTTTAAAAGGGTCAATATTTAACAACTCATCTATCCAGCCCCCTTCTGGTTGACTCAAAGAAGGAGAGAAATGTTTTTTTAATGTTTTTTAATTAAATTTTAAGCTACGGACCTGTAAATATCTAAAAAAAATTAGACTGAGGAATCTCAAAGTCTGTTCTTAGCTGTTGGAATGAAATAAATGTACCATCTTTGAAAAGATCCTTAACACAGTTAATTCCGTTTCTGGACCACAATTGAAAAGCTGAATCTATAAGAGAAGGAGGAAACAAAGGATTCAACAGAATAGGGGCAGAAGGCAATGCTTGTTTACTATTGAAGTGAAGTCTGAACTGTGACCATATTCTGAGTGATCCACCGATAACTGGATTATCCGTAGAATAGTGTTTGCTCACTGGGATAGGAGCACATAGCAGTGAACGCAGAGATACTGGATTACATGTGTGCTGTTCCATCAGTAACCAAAGTGGAGCCTCATCACTAGACATATCAGAAAGCCAAAATATCAATCTGTGTAGGTTGGCTGCCCAGTAATAATATAAAAAATTTGGCATTGCCAATCCACCCTCTTCCTTCTTCCTTTCTAAATATTCTTTCCTGATAGGAGGAATTTTCTTATCCCAAAGGAACATGGAAATACAATTATTCAGATCTTTGAAAAATGATTTGGGAATGAAAACAGCCTGAAAACAACCCTGCCTTGTCCCCCTAGAGAGTGGAAAACACTTAGAAGTTATATTATTAGTTTGAATGAAGGCTTGAGGCCTATAGAATTTTGATCTAAGAGCAGAACACGGGGCCAAAACCAAACCTTTTAAGTGTTGTGAGTAGATAAACATATTCAATTTTATCAAATGCTTTGTGGGCATCTAAAGATATTAAAATCTCTGGATTAGTATTATTTTTGGGTAAATAGATAACATTAAATAATTGACGGAGATTGTAAGATAACTGCCTCCCAGCAATAAAACCAGTTTGATCTGGATGAATTTCCCATGACTGGCTCAATTCTGAGTGCCAGCACTTTAGCCAGGATCTTATAATCACAGCAAAGTAAACTGATCGGACGGTAAGATTCACACTTAAATGGATCCTTGTCCTTTTTAAGAAGGACTGATATGACAGCCTGTGTCATGGATAGGGGAAGAGAATTTGAAACAAGGGCCTCCTCAAATGCCTTACACAACAGAGATGCTAATTTGGTAGAAAACTTCTTGTAAAACTCGGACGGATTTCCGTCGGGACCGGGTGCTTTTCCAGATTTTAGTTTCTTAATTGCATTATCAATCTCAAAAACTGTTATCTTGCCTTCTAAAGTACATTTATCTGAATCCCCAAGAGAGGGCAAAACCACATTACTAAAAAATTCCTCTATTTGTTCAGTGTCACTCACCTCAGAACTGTAAAGAGTTTCATAAAAAAACTTAAACTGATCATTGATACCCTGCTGATCAGAAATAATGTTGCCATCACAGTTACTAACTGCTGGTATAAAACCAGCTGCGGCAAATTGTTTCAACTGATAAGACAAAAACCTGCCAGCTCGCTCGCCATGTTCATAATGAATCTGACGTGACCGCAAGTGAAGATCTTCTGCATGCTCGCTGGTCAGAGAATCAAATTCGGCTTGAAGCAGGAGTCTTTCCTTATGTAGTTCTTTGGAAAACGACATTGACTGCAACTGATCAATCGTATTTATTTTATTCATAATTTCTGTAATCCGCTTAGATTTCGTTTTATTTGCACTTGCTTGATATGAAATAATTTGTCCCCTCAGATACGCTTTCAGGGTATCCCATAAAATGTTATAACTTATTTCTGGGGATTCATTCGTTTAAAGAAAGAAATCAGTTTGAGCATCTATGAATTTTAGATTTTAGATTTAGTCTTGGGTTAAGCGCCATGTACGTTGGGGGATTACATTACCTGGGAAACAAAGCTTTAGTAATACTGGACTATGGTCTCAAATAACAATGCTGCCATACTCAACTTGTGACATTAAGGGAAGTAGCTTCCTGTCCAGGAGAAAATAGTCAATCCTGGAATAAGTTTGATGTACTGGTGAATAGAAGGAAAACTGCTTGGATGATGGATACTTAAATCTCCAGGGGTCACTTACACCGTATGTCTGGAGAAAGGAATTGATGCACTGTGCTGACTTACTTGCTGTAATAGCTGTAGAGCTATAACGGTCCAAAGCTGGGTGCAGGACACAGTTTAAATCTATGTAACACACCAATACCTACAAAAAAGTCTCTTGGGGCAAAATCCGAAAACCAACAGGAAGTCGGTTATTTTTTATTTTTGCAGCAAATTTTGTCTCATTTTTGCCATTTCCAGGCATCGTACTTGACAAACTCCTCCTAGAGATTTATTCAGATCAACACCAAATTTGGTCAGTCTAATCCAAAGGCCTTTGTGACGTTAAATTGCGAAGATCTAGAGTTTTCACTGGAGGGCGTGTCCATGGCGGCCTGTCAAATTTCGATGTTTCGCCATGAAAAAGGAAGTTGTTATAAATCAACCATACAATGTCTGATCTGCCCCAAACTTCACATGTTTGATAAGAGTCCAGTCCTGAAGACATACCCATGACCATATTCAGTTATAGTCATAGCGCCACCTGCTGGCAACAGGAAGTGACATGTTTTACTCTGTAACAAATTCCTCCTAGAGATTTATTCAGATCAACACCAAATTTAGTCAGTCTACTGTAAAGGCCTTTGCAATGTTAAATTGTGAAGATCTTGAGTTTTCGTTGAAGGGCGTGTCCGTGGCGACCTGACAAAGTTCGATGTTTCTCCATGGAAATAGAAGATGTTATAACTCGGCCATAAAATGCCCGATCTGCCCCAAACTTCACACGTTCGATAAGAGTCCTGGCTTGAGCACATCTGGAGGCCAATATTCAGTTATTATCATAGCGCCACCTGTTGGCAACAGGAAATGACTTGTTTTACGCTAACTTAAACATGCAATGTCTGATCTGCACCAAACTTCACATGTTTGGTAAGAGAACTGGCCTGAAGACACCTAAAGACCAATATTCAGATATAATCATAGCGCCACCTGATGGCAGCAAGATATGTCATGTCTTAAACTAACTCAAGCATACTATGTTCAATCTGCACCAAAATTCATATATTTTACAAAAGTGCTGGCCTGAACACATCTACATGCCAATATTCAGTTATAGGCATAGCGCCACCAGCTGGCAGCAGGAAGTTTGGCACATATAAATGACTTTGACATGCTCCTTCTAAATTTACTATTTGAAAAGCATAGTGCCGACCATTCGCCACTGATCGGCAGTGAGCCCGGGTGCGAGGGCCCTTTCATTGCTAATGGCAGCTTTAATTACCCGTTACTTTGCATACTCCTGATTGCTCTCTTTCTGTGTCCGCTCTGGTCGACTCAGGCTCCTCCGGCAACTTCATCTACCAGGAATGTTTGAACCAACTCCAACTCCCACGTCATCGCCACCATCAGGTTTATGCTGTAAAGACCATTCAAGGAAAACCACTCGGGCGTGGGAAAGTACGTCACTCTTCACCCTACATCACTCTGCAGGTTGGCTTATTTCATAAAGAGGAGATAAAATTTTTGGTACTGGAGGAGTCAACTGTGAGCATCATCCTGGGATGCCCCTGGCTGCGCCTACATCGTCCGGAGCTTCGCTGGGATCCCTGTGACGTCATATGCTGGAGTCAAATGTGTTATACCCAATGTCTAACCAAGTTACCTCATCCTCAGTCTGTTAAAGCTCTAGTGGCATCCTCGCATGTAGAGAGCCCTGAACCCGCCTTCACACCCGAAATCCCAGTGGAGTACACGGCATTCCAGGATGTGTTCAGTAAGCAAGCAGCCACCCATCTACCACCTCATCGGCCATGGGACTGTGCCATTGACTTGCTGCCTGGAGCTCAACTACCCAAGGGAAGGGTATATCCTCTGTCCATCCCGGTGCGCCAGGCAATGGAGGAATACATCGCAGAGGCTCTTAATCAGGGATTCATCCGACCATCTACCTCGCTGGCTGCTTCGAGCTGCTTCTTCGTGGGTAAGAAGGATGGAGTTCTTCGTTCCTGCATAGACTACCGGCAGCTCAACTCCCAGATCCTTCAACAGCCTTATCCGCTCCCCCGGTCCCCGCTGCTCTCGAAGAGCTTCGTGGAGCCCAGGTCTTTACGAAGCTGGACTTGCGGAGTGCGTACAACCTTTTCATTTACTAATTTTACATAACTTAAGTAGATTTTACTTAATTCCATGCTTAAATTTTACTTAAAAAAAAATTTGTAAATTTTACTTTTTGATAGTTTTATTGATCACTGAGATATAATTGATTTGGAATGAAGTTGGTTCAGTATAAAAATGAATTTAAAAAAAAAATCTTATTTGTAGTAAACTAGTTGCCAATTGTTGCAACTTACCTTGCTACATTTCCCAGGGGTAGCTACATGTAATGAGCAGGACTCGTAGGAAGCGTGTAAGATCCAATTGCGAGCTTTTATTAACAGATCGTAGTCAAGACAGGCAGGGTCAATAACCAAACAAACAGTAATATCCAGGGCAAGGCGAGAGCGTAAATCCAATAAACGGGCAGAGTCCAAAGCCAGAGAGAGCAACTCCAACGTTTCCTGGGATTTCCTGGGAACTTCTACCGTCGTTTCATTAAGGATTACAGTTTCATCACAGTTCCATCACAGTTCCATTGACCTCCCTCCTGTGGGGCAAACCCAAACATCTCACCTGGAACCCTGCTGCCCACGAAGCTTTTCAACATCTCAAGCACATCTTCAGCACTGCACCCTTATTACACCATCCAGATCCCGAACTCCCGTTTACGCTTCCACCACTGGAGTGGGTGCGGAGCTCTCTCAAGTGGTCGGTGAGCCTCCTATCCTCCATCCCTGTGCATTCTATTCATGTAAGCTGTCTCCGACGGAGCAAAACTACGATGTGGGAAACCGAGAACTGCTTGCCATCAAACTGGCCCTGGAAGAGTGGCGTCATTGGTTAGAAGGGGCAATTCATCCGTTTACCATCACAGACCACAAAAACCTCCAATACCTGCGAGAAGCTAAAAGACTCAACCCCAGACAAGCACATTGGGCACTCTTCTTCACACGTTTCAATTCCAAGATCACTTACTGACCTGGTTCTAAGAATATCCCTGCAGATGCCCTCTCTCGTCAATCATCATCTGAACAACACATGGACCCCGAACATTCCTCCCAATCTCATTGTCCGTCCAATAGTCTGGAATCAGGATCAGGACATACAGCATGCCACTCTCCAGGAGCCTGCTCTGCCAGAATGCCCAGAGGGTAAAATCTACGTTCCCCGCTCCCTTCTGGGCACAGCTCACCAGTCTCCAGGCTCTGGACACCCAGGCAGCAAGCGGACCCTCTCGCTTCTTCAGACTAATTACTGGTGGCCCAGTATGCGCCGTGATACAATCAGGTATGTCCAGAGCTGCTCTGTCTGTGCCATGTCTAACTCTCCACGCATGTTACCTACAGGAAATCTGGTTTCACTACCCATCCCGGAGAGGTCCTGGTCCCATCTCTGCGTTGACTTTGTGACTGACCTCCCCAGCTTGGAAGGTAACACATGTGTACTGGTGCTTGTCGATCGTTTCTCTAAGTCTTGCAAATTTGTTCTATTAAAGGGATTACCAACAGCCATGGAGACCGCAGAACATCTTTTCCACCAGGTGTTCTGTCACTTTGGCATCCCTGAGGAAACTGTGTCAGACAGGGGACCTCAATTCATTTCACACGTCTAGAAAGCTTTCTTCAAGCTGCTTGGTGTTACTGTTAACCTTTCTTCTGGATATCATCCACAGACTAATGGCCAGGCTGAGAGAAAGATCCAGGAGCTCGGACGTTACCTCCGGGCGTACTGTCACGAGGACCACCACAGCTGGAGCAGGTTCCTCCTGTGGGCCGAGTACGCACAGAATTTCCTCTGCCAAGATACCACCGGCCTAACACCTTTCCAGTGCGTACTCGGATACCAGCCTCCGCTGTTCCCCTGGACGGAGGAACCCTCTAATGTTCCAGCTGTAGACCACTGGTTTCGAGAAAGCGAGAGAGTGTGGGACTCAGCTCATCACCATCTCCAGCGAGCAGTATGCCGTAACAAGCGCTTCGCCGACGCCAGATGTAGGATCGCTCCCCGTTACCAACCAGGTGATCTAGTTTGGCTGTCCACCCGCGACCTACGTCTATGGCTACCTTGCCGCAAGCTGAGTCCCCGCTATCTTGGTCCCTTCAAGATCCTGAGGCAGATCAATGATGTCACTTTCCAGCTTCAGCTCCCACCCAGGCACCGTATTCATCCCACATTCCATGTCTTTCTTCTAAAACCCTTCTTTCCCTCTGCCACAGAAACCCCGGGAGCTGAAGCGGAACCCCCTCCTCCAGAAGTCCTGGACTAACCATCCATCTGCACGGTCCACAAGATCTTGGACTCACGACGTCGGGGAGGCCACCTGGAATACCTCATTGACTGGGAGGGGTACGGAACAGAAGAGCGATCCTGGGTCCCCAGAGACGATGTGCTGGACCACCCGGATCGTCCTGCCCCTCTTGGTTGTGTCCGTCCTCTGCATCGTGTTAGGGCGTTGGGAGCCGCCCCTGGAGGGGGATAGATAGTGTCAGGCATTCACCACAGCCACCTTCACCTGCCACGTCACCTAGAGCACCGCCCACCCGCTCATCATCTGAGTTCTAATCACTTGCACCTGATCCCAATCAGCCACACCCTATAAAAGGACATTCTCTGCCATTCTACTCCCGTTGGGCCTACCGTTCGCACCCCATGACGACAGATCCTGACCATATGCTATTTCTCTCCGTCGACCTCTCCTGTGCTCTTTGGATCCAATGTGGCTTGCTAAACTGAACTATCACCTGCGCCTTCTCACAAGGACTGTCAGCTAAGATGTATCATTTACCATTTGTCTCAAACTCTGTGTGTTCATTCATCTGTCTAATAAACGTTGGTTTGGTTTGTCACTCATCTCTCGTCTCTTCCGTGTGTGTGTGTGTGTGTGTATGTGTGTGTGACAATACTTGAGTATTGCAAAGAAAACTTAACATAATTAAGCAGAAAATACTCATCAAACTGGCCATGTTTAATTTACTTATTTCCTTTACTAATTTTACATAACTTAAGTAGATTTTACTTAATTCCATGCTTAAATTTTACTTAAAAAAAAATTAGTAAATTTTACTTTTTGATAGTTTTATTGATCACTGAGATATAATTGATTTGGAATGAAGTTGGTTCAGTATAAAAATGAATTTAAAAAAAAAAATCTTATTTGTAGTAAACTAGTTGCCAATTGTTGCAACTTACCTTGCTACATTTCCCAGGGGTAGCTACATGTAATGAGCAGGACTCGTAGGAAGCGTGTAAGATCCAATTGCGAGCTTTTATTAACAGATCGTAGTCAAGACAGGCAGGGTCAATAACCAAACAAACAGTAATATCCAGGGCAAGGCGAGAGCGTAAATCCAATAAACGGGCAGAGTCCAAAGCCAGAGAGAGCAGTCCGAAAAGTAACAAAGAAACAAGGAAATGAAACCAGACAGAACTATGGCAATGAACGAGGCAAAACTGTGGCAAAAACAAAGACAAAACTATGACAAGAAACCAAAACGTGATAATCAAAAAACAGGGTAATGAAAACAGGAAAACGCTTGGTAGAGTCCGCATGAGCAAAACAATACTTCACGAAAGTCTGTTTGGCATGGCCTGCCTTTTATGGCTGTCAAACAGGAAGTTACCAGCGAAGCAGCAGAGGGAGCAGCAACAGTCAGTCAGTGGGTGAGGGCTCCCTCTGCTGGCGTGGCGTTACACTACAGCGTAAACCTTTATTTAATGTAGAGCAACTCGCTACATTTTCCAAGTAGCTTGTCCAACACTGTGAGTAATGTTAATTTGTATTTTCTTTATGCACAAAAAACATTCTCATAGCTTCATAAAATTACAGATAAACTATTGATGACACATGGACCATTTTAATGATGTCTTTACGTTTCTGGACCTGGGTACATTTTGGCTGCGTTGCAGTCTATGGAAGGTCAGAAAGCTCTCAGATTGCATCAGACATATTTTAATTTGTGTTCCAAAGAAGAACAAAGGTCTTAAGGGTTTGGAACGACACAATGGTGAGTAATGACAGAATTTTAATTTTTGGGTGAACTAACCCTTTAGCAAAAAACTAACAAGAACAAACACATTCAAAATATTTCAAATATAACTAAGCTAAAAGCTACTCATATAAGTGTGTTTAAAGTTGAAAGTTGAAAGTTTAATGATAATACCCTCAGCTTATATAGTATAGTATATAAATGAGGTAACAAAAAGATACATGTATTAAAAAACAGCTTCAGTTGAGGAAAAATACTACATGTCGTTATCCATACACATCCTCTGACTGAAGATATATTTATAATGTTTGTGAACTAACAACAAAACTTAACCACATTTCCTGTGTGATTACGTACAGTAAAATTTTCTAGAGCAAGTGAAGTTTCGTTTCTAAAGAAGAGGTCATCAGGCGTGCCTGTGGCGAGAACACAAGACTCACAGAGCTCACAGTCTTTACAAGACACAGCAGAACAACATCACACTTGGCTTGATAACGTAAACCTCACAAAATATAAAAAAAAACCAACGTAAGTAGACAATTTTTAACATTTGACATCTAATTGCTGGCAGACACACATTAATATACTGTATAATATTGAACATGCTGTATGCTTTAATGTTTAAAGTGTTACTGATCAATCACTTGACAGCAGTTTAGAACTAAATTGTTTCAGTTGACAGTAGAATGTAATATTTTGTACAAGCTCTTGTTTTTAACACTTGAATATACAAAGTCAAAATAATGAGTGCTTTTTAATTAGTATAATCCTTTGCAGATTGTTTATATGTTATTACTATTTAGACAATTCACCTTAAAGGGAAAGTTCAACCAAAAATGAAAATTAGCCTATGATTTATTTGCCTTCAAGCCATCCTAGGCATATCTTGGAAGAGCCAGGACAATTTGAAATATAACTGCGATTGTGTTTGTCTGAAAGAGGAATGTCAGATATGCCTAGGATAACTTTAAGGTGAAAAAATCACGAGTTAATTTTAATTCTAGGTGAACTATCCCTTTAATCTCTGCTGCAACAAACAAACCTAAGGAAATGGATGTAATCTTATTACATGTTTGTGTATTCTACTCCATAACACAACTTTCTGACCTTTTTAATTAATATTATTTCTCCAGGCAAACATGAACATGAAAAAACGTCCAAATAAACTCTTTGAGAAACAACACATGAGCATAAAAGATCTGGAAATGAATGATGAGGTAATAGAAATGCATATGTATCAAAAATATCTTTCAAAAAACATCACAGATTATCCAACACCCACTGAATTTCACATCACAGAAGTGGCTCATGTCACTAACAAGACAAGACTTCAAATGATTTGGAATTCAGGGGGATTCAGAGCTACTAACCCAGAATCGTTTTTATGGTGGAGCCTGAATATTAATAAAGAGGATATAACAGCAGCTGAGGAGCGTTACATCACGAACGAGTTCCGAGGCAGAAGTGAAGCAGAAATAGCAGCCCAATCACCATTCCTGAGTACATTCACCACATCGCCAGCATTCAGTGAAACCTCACGCTACGGCAACTTCCGGTTCACGTTTCCTCTGACTGAACTGATGGAAGCCTACAAGAATCAGAAATGCGATGGCCAAGAGCCAGTTCTCAGGGTATTTGGAACCAGACTGTTCAAGCAGGAGATTGAGTATGTTGTTCTTGTTCACAGCCCGCAGTTTGATGAGGAGTTCAGA
Organism: Cirrhinus mrigala; assembly: GCA_036247105.1. Lineage (NCBI taxonomy): Eukaryota > Metazoa > Chordata > Actinopteri > Cypriniformes > Cyprinidae > Cirrhinus > Cirrhinus mrigala. The sequence continues at coordinate 15,028,822 of CM070014.1, forward strand.
GATATCCCACTGCTTACATCCACATCCAGCCCAGTTGTTGCTTATGATGGACATCAAATCATCTGGAAAGCCCAAGCCATTTGTGAAACCCACCACTTCCAAATTGAAACCAGTGGAAAAACTGTAGAGATACAAAACAAGCATCCATTTCAGTTTTATGTGTGGGATCATGTTAGCCTTGTCTTTCACACTAAAGACATCCTTACCTTTCCTAAAAGAAAGCTTAAAGCAAGCCTTAGTTGTCTTAAACTGGATCCAAAAGTAAACCTTTCATGTGGAGAAAACTGCTCTTCCCTTGAAGCAGCTAAGAACTTCCTTAAAACCCTTGTTGATGATGAAAATGGAGAAGAACATACACAAAGATCTGGGGTGATAAACACGGACGTGGACTAAAGGCGTGCGCATTCTGTAAGAACTTTTAGTTTTGTGGATTTGAAGGGTTTTCCCAACCTGTCAAATAGCTTCTGGTGAGATAGTAAATATATAAAAAAATAAATAAATAAAAGGTGAAGGAATTTGTATTGTATTAATATATGTCACTTATCATTAAAAGGCTGTAGTGAGACTTTAGAAAACTTTGAAACTGTCTGCATGATGAGGTTCAAAATGATTATACCAAAATGATATACATGTATGTATGTTTTTTTTTTTATTTTATTTTTTTTGTAATTGCGTATTCCAGCCTTAAGAGACTATATGATGACATCCATGTAATAAGAGACTTTATAATGAGGCTAGGTTCTGTGTTAATCCCTGTGAATGAATTTTATTGGTTTGTTTTGTCATTTGATTTTTTGAATGTTACTTAGCTGAACGTGAGCTAGTATAGATGTTGCAATGTACTTAAATGGCACTTCACTATGAAAATATAACTGATCAAATTGAATGCCTTGTTGCTTGATTTTAGTGTTTTTTTGTGATTGACTTTGTACCTTCAATAAAACATTTTTCAATTATTCTTTAAAAGGTTGTTTAAAATAAACAAGAACAATTTTACTTTCTGACCCCTGGACTTTCCACCTCTGCTACAACTGACTTCAGCCACAGCCTTACATGAAATCAACTGAAATAAAAGACATTAAATCGCTCAGGATCTGATTAAACAACTCCACAAACAGCATTACCAGCTCCACTTATTAATAACCAGATTGACGTCAGACGTCTACAGAAGATCTTATTGTGAATTAACTGAGGTTTAGATGTTGATGTAGTATTTAATTTGAGGTAACCATGTTCAGGATTAGCATTTACTTTAGTTGGGCTTTTGACGCTTGACTCTAGTATGTCAGTTTTTTCTCTGGTTGGTGTAACTGTTTGTACATCTGTTTTACACAAAAGCTCAAAGAAAATATCATCAGATGGTGTTAGTTAAATTGTAATGGCCATCCGTTTTTAAGCAACCAGTCTGACGCGACGAGCTCATCCAAGTCGCTATATTCCTTTTTGATTTCTGTTTACTTGTACTTCAAAGCAGGAACAATCTTTTACCTTTATATAACAACAAAATATGGAACGATGGTCAAAAACTGTATCGCTCTGTCTCTTGCTTGCTATACCACTAACTCAGATATGATGTAGTAATCTGTCATCAGTTAGCAAAGACATAATAAAACATATAAAAGATCAGTATAAACATTCTTAATGATTAAGAAAACTACAAATGCAGTAAATAATAACTAACAATATTTCAATATTCTCCTATTTGCATAATGTCCATTATGGCTCTAACATAAATATTGATGATGAGAATCATCAGTTAGTGAGCTGATCTCATTTAGAGTCTAATCCTTAGAAGTTGTGTTATTAGTTTAACTGACCCATTTGGTTTAAAACCAATTCTAAAAGCCAGTGATTTTGTGACTGTTAGTAAACATGCTTTTGATAATTTCCATAATGGTTGTTCATGGATCAAGGTGGACTGAGTGAGTTGGTCATAAAGTCTGTTTACAGTTTTACAAAATAATAAAACTCTCTGACCTAACCTTGAAACCAAATGATTCAATCACTATAAATCTTAGCTGGGCTTTGACATTCTGATCTACTTTTATGTAACTCACACAATTCATTGTCATTGAAGTAAATCAAACAGCCCCGAAGTTTATTTGAATTTAACTGAATCATTAAAGATAAATCATTTTATAGTCCATGAAAAAATACACACATATCATTATATATTATATCATATATTACATTATATGTAGGAACCTTTCACTTGCTCATCTAGATTCTGTTTGTGGGTCAGTGGTTCATACATTCATATATGTGCATGAATATAGAAATGGTGTCAGCCCAGCTAGCAATTATTTGTTCTACAAATGTTCTGAGAACATTAAGCTATGTTCTGGTAATGTTTTCAGTGGCAAGTTTTACTTTAGTTCCCAGAATATTCTCCTAAAAGGTGTTTATTGATAACATTGTTAGAACATTATCCTTTAACATTGTAATAAAGATTTAATCGGGAAGCTTCCCACTGGACATTGTGTGTGGTCAAATTTAGTAAAAGTATTATTTTAATTTAGATAAATTTAAGTAAAAACCCAACCTTTGTTTTATGAAGGCCCAACTTCATTAAACAACCCCAAAAACAGCATTACCAGCTTCACTTATTATAAACCAGATTGACATTATTTCGGTCATACATTTACAAAAGGTCTTGAGATTAAGAGGTTTAGATGCTGATGTCATTTGACTCTCAACTTTCAGATGAGTTTCTCGAGTTGGTGTAGCTATGTTTGTTATAGCAAAAACAGCAAGAGAAAATGTCATTAGATGATGTTGGCAACACATTGATATGTATATGTATGTAGCTGTTTGTTTTTATTCAGTCTAATCTGTGGTGTCAGTTGCTCATTGTTTATCAGTGTTACAATCAATGCTTTGACAGCAAAATTTTAATCTGATAATTTCAAGGAGCCAAAATAAAAATAAAAATGAATTAAAGTTAAATAAATAAATGTAAAAAATAAAAAGAAAAAATTTAAAAAAAACTCAGGTTTTCTACACAAACATCAAGAATCAGTGTATGAATCTCAACACTGGTGACCTGTTTCATGCTACAGTGTATTCCAGAGATGGGACCAAGTCATTCCTTTCAAGTCACAAGCAAGTCTCGAGTCAAATCCCAAGTCCTCAAAGAGTTAAAGTTAATGAGATAATTAAGTGACTAATTAAGTGATGATTGTGCATTAGTGATGAACACCTGCTGTCAACAAGCAGCATCACTGAAGAAAAGACAAACACAAGAACTACAACTGACATCAGACACAGCCTTGGATAAAATCAACTGAAAAAACAAAACAAAACAAAAAAACAACAACATTAAATCTCTCAAGATCTGATTAAACAACTCTACAGACAGCATCACCAGCTTCACACATTACTAACCAGACTGACTTTATTTTATGTCTGCAGAATCTCTTATTGAGAATTAAAAGAAACAAAGAAAGAACACGATGCCACCATGATTGTGGTCAAGGTGTGCTTTAGTTTGTCTCTTGACCCTTTGAGTAATTTAATGTAATTTGCTTCTAAACAATTGCAACATTGTTTTGTGGCAAACATTTGTGCACTACTGAATCAAAAGCTTGTAACAGCAAATTATTTTACACTCTCAACTTATAACTAATTTGGATGGACATTATGAATTGGTATCACTATTTGATTTATTGGGCTGACATTCAGCTGTTGCACAACTGCAAAAAAAAAAAAAAACAACACTATAATGTTTCAATATAAAAAGAAAGAACAGTATTGGCTCAGGTTTTTAGACATGAACGTTTAGCATACGATCCTCAACAGTGGTGATAATAATTATTCATACTGCAGTACATGAGGGGAGTTTATCCTATGTTGTATACCCAGCATGCATTGCAGCATGAAGCGTTTGGTTGATTGTCACCATTGTTGAGATTCATATGCTGGTTCTTGATGTCTGTGTGGGCTAAATACTGCAGATGTTCACATTTGTATATGCATTACACACGTTTTAAATTCTTTCACTGTAGCTGTTAGAGAAACATTCTACTTGCATGCTACTAAACCTATAACAGAAAAAAAAAAATTATTTTAGATGTGATCAAGCAAGTTCATGACGACTACACTGTCATACTAAAACAGCTAGTGACTGCTCACTTTGCTGCTTTGATCTTACTGCTTCACAACACACCTTGCATTGTTATAAAGAGAGATCTAATATTGCGGGTCAAGAGCACAACTAAAGCACACACTGATCTCCATGATGGTGGCATCATTTTAACCACTAAAACATCAACGTCTGATCCTCTGTAATTCTCAGTAACAGCAGGTGTTCATCACTAATGCACAATCATCATTAAATTAGTCACTTAATTACCTCATTAACTTTAACTCTTTGAGGACTTGGGATTTGACTCAAGACTTGCTTGTGACTTGAAAGGAATGACTTGGTCCCATCTCTGGTGTATTCTGGGTGTATCATACAAAACTCATCCAGGGCTCACAGAATGCATTGCAGCATGAATCATGTCACCATTGTTGAGATTCATACACCAATTATTGATGTCTGTCTAAGCATTCAGATGTTTAAAGTGGTTTGTGAACAATCTCTCTAGAAAAATACATTCTAAAAGTCACTTTTATGCTCTTAGCTGCATAGATTAGACTCTAGATGAGATCTGTCTGTCATGGAAATCAGCAACACCATCTGATCACATTTTTTTTCTTACTGCTTTTGTCATAATAAATAAAGATACAACAGCTAAAGAGGGGCATTGAGACAAGTCAAATTGCCCAACTAAAGCAAACGCTTATCGCCGTAATGGTGACATCAAATCGAGCTATTATTTTCAAACAACCATCAACTTTTAAACCTCTGTTAATGTCAATAAGAACTTGTGTAAATGAAGTTAGTTAGGGGTTAAACATTAACTCAGACAGACAAACTGAAACCTGTTAGTGAAGATTCAGTCATTTATAGCTGCACTGTAGATGATAGGCATTTTCTAAGTGGTGGAGAGCCTTGAATTCAAGCTTGAAGAAAAACTTGAAGACTGGAGATCAAGATCTGGCAAAATGGCTCTGAATCAGCAACCACCATTTATCAAGCCAGTAAGTAACTTAAATTATACATGACTGCAATATTATTTTCTTAATGCTATACTGCGCAAAATATTACATTCGTGAAATTAATAATTATTGTATATATTGTATGAATATTCATTCACTACAGACTTGAAAGTGGAATAGAGCAATAGAACAATCGTTCTATTCAATAGGAATAGAACAAGAATCTGCTCTGTTAGTCCAGTTTAATAATTTTAGATGAGTTTAACCATATGAAACTCCATTTAAACTGTTTCAGTAATGCAGAGCTTGTCAAAATTAACACGTTAATGCAGGCATTTTTTTTTTCTTTAGATTTTAAGGCATTAAAAATATTTAACACAAGGGCAGGGCTAGGTTTGGCCACCCCACTAACAACTGCTAAAGAATTTCATTTAATTAGACGTCGAACGTCTTTACAAGCACATCAATGGGAGATTTTTCAGATGTGCACTCCAACTTCACCTCAGCACCAGGCACAAGTCAAATGAGCTTTAGTAGAACCAGAGGTGTAAAGTCCAGGGATCAGAAAGTAAAAGTCCTGCCATATGTTTACTCCACCCATGAACTCAGTCATCTGATTTCACTAGAGGTGGAACCAAGTCATTCCTTTCAAGTCACAAGCAAGTCTGAAGTCAAATCCCAAGTTTTCAAAGAATTAAAGTTAATGAGATAACTAAGTGACTAATTAAATGATGATTGTGCATTAGTGATCAAAACCTGCTGTTACTGAGAATTACAGAGGATCAGATGTTGATGTTTTATTGGTTAAATTGATGCCACCATCATGGAGATCAGCGTTTGCTTTAGTTGGACTCTTGACCCTTGGCATTGTACCAATGCAGGTGGTGTTGTATAGTGAACAGCTATTAGCTGTTTAGTTTATGATACGTTTAGAGTTTGAATAATCAACCCTGTGAAACTACAGCATGCAAGGGAAGTGTTGCTCCAGTACAGGTATAGGAGAAGGTGGTCCTGGAGTGCTGATGACCTGCAGAGTTTAGTCCCAACTCTAATCAAACACAACTGAACAAACTAATCAAAGTCTTCATGATCACTAGGGCTAAAGGCAGGTGAGGTGTTTTTTTTTTTTTTAGGGTTGGAACTAAACTCTGCAGAACACTGGCACTCCAGAATTGACATTGCCTGCTCTAACATTTATAATGAACTAATTTAAAATAATAACAACAACAACAACAACAACAACAACAATAATAATAATAATAATTAAAGCTGCAAGCAGCAATGAACGGGCCCTCGCACCCGGGCTCACCGCCGACCAGAGGCGAATGGTGGGCACTATGCTTTTCACATAGTAAATTTAGGAGGAATCTGTCAAAGTCATTAAGATGTGCCAAACTTCCTGCTGCCAGCTGGTGGCGCTATGCCTATAACTGAATATTGGAACGTAGATCTGTTCAGGCGTACACTTCTATCAAAGATACGAACTTTGGTGCAGATTGAACATAGTATGCTTGAGCTAGTGTAAGACATGACATATGCTGCTGCCAACAGGTGGCGCTATGATTATATCTGAATATTGGTCTTTAGATGTCTTCAGACCAGTACTCTTACCAAACATGTGAAGTTTGTGGCAGATCAGACATTGCATGTTTAAGTTAGTGTAAAACAAGCCATTTCCTGTTGCCAGCAGGTGGCGCTATGATTATAATAGAATATTGGCCTTCAGATGTGTTCAGGTCAGGACTCTTATCAAACATGTGAAGTTTGGGGCAGATCAGACATTGTATGGCTGAGTTATAACAACTTCTATTACCATGGCGAAACATCAAACTTTGTCAGGCTGCCACGGACACGCCCTTCAACGAAAACTCAAGATCTTCACAATTTAACATCGCAAAGGTCTTTACATTAGACTGACCAAATATAATGTTGATTTCATGAAATCTGTAGGAGGAGTTTCTCACAGCGTAAAACATGTCACTTCCTGTTACCAGCAGGTGGCGCTATGACTATGACTGAATATAATCATGGGTATGTGTTCAGGACAGGACTCTTATCAAACATGTGAAGTTTGGGGCAGATCAGACATTGTATGGCTGAGTTATAACAACTTCCTTTTTCATGGCGAATCATCGAAATTTGACAGGCTGCCACGGACACGCCCTCCAACGAAAACTCTAGATCTTCGCAATTTAACGTCACAAAGGGCTTTAGATTAGACTGACCAAATTTGGTGTTGATCCGAATAAATCTCTAGGAGGAGTTCGTTCAAGTACGACGCCTGGAAATGGCAAAAATGAGACAAAATTTGCTGGAAAAATTAAAAATATCCGACTTCCTGTTGGGTTTCGGATTTTGCCTCAAGAGACTTTTTTGTAGGTATTGGTGTGTTACATGTGTGTACCGAGTTTCGTAAATGTACTTGAAACGTAGCTCGAGGCGCACTCCGCTGAATGTGTATAGGTGGCGCTATCGAGCCATTTTGCCACACCCACTTCTGAGACCCATATCAGACGTAAATTTTCGCCAGTTCTGATGCGTGTGCAAAGTTTCGTGAGTTTTCGGGCATGTTTAGGCCCTCAAAAATGCGATTCATTTTGGAGAAGAATAATAATAATAATAATAATAATAAACGAAGCAATTCCAATAGGGTCCTCACACCATCGGTGCTCGGGCCCTAATAATAATGTAAGTAGCACATATTTGAACCTCAGACACACACAGACATCAAGAACCAGCTTGTGAATCTTAACAACGGTGACAATCAACAATTATTCATGCTGCAATGCTGGGTAACACCACAGTAAAAGCTCCTATCATGCACTGCAGCATGACTAATTTTTGTCAGCACTGTTGAGGAACGCAACTGCTAATCTGCTACCTCAAGCTTTTAAATCAACAATGTGTAAATAAACAAATGCTTGTTGTAAAATAATATTGTAATTGCTTAAAAGCAAATTACTGAAAGAGTCAAGAGCCCAACTAAAGCAAACACTGATCTCTGTTATTTTGTAGTTTTCAATGACAGCAGGTGTTCATCACTAACACACAACCATCATTTAATTAGTTATTTAATTATCTCATTACCTTAGCTTTTTGAAGTCTTGGGATTTGACTTGAGGCTTGAACGGAATGATTTAATATTTATTATAATGGGTTTATGTGAAGATTGTTTTAAGTTCACTAAAATTAAAAGTATTTTTAGTCTAACAAATGTTAAACTTATTGATCTCAATTACACATACAAATGGCTATAATCAATGGTTAAACATTAGGAGAAAAACATATAGAAACATCAGCTAATATCACTGATATTTCCAGAAAAAAAAAAAAAACAAAAAAAACACTAAACCCAACCATAATCTAATAGTGAAAAATAAATTTTTCATAAAAGGATATCAAAGCCGTGCCATGACATTACAACAATTCACATATGAATCTCAACAATGGTGACAATCAACTGCAAAGATTTATGTTGCAATGCATACTGAGTGCATAGTACCAAACTCATCCATGACTGTTTGTCACCACTGATGAGGTTTGTATGCCAGGTGTATAAGTGTGTCTCAATAGTTATAAAAGAACTTTTTTTCCATCACAACTGCCGTATTCTTTTCACCACATCTCAAAATATGGTTTCTTTGATGTTATTATTTTAGACTAGCTACTTTATAATGCCATTTCCGTCACCATAACAGCATAAAGCAACATTTTCCTAACTCACTTTCAATGTCATTGCATAAACATACATTACAAAACACTAATGCAATTAATTGTACAAAATAAAAGCTTTTCAAAACAAAATTTCTTGGTTAAACATTTTAGCATACTAGTGTGATAAAAAGTGTAAACTATTTTTAGAATTGATAAACAGATAAAGATTTTTTAACAATACATTTTAAGTAATAGTGACAAAATTATCCACAAAAAAAACAAAACAAAACAAAAAAAAAAAAAAAAAAAAAAAAAAAAAAACCCTGAGGTATATAAACTCAGATTACTGAGGCCTGTGGAAAATTAGTTCCAAAAATAAACACAAAACCAGTCCAAATTGAAAGAAAACAAGCTGACAAAAAGAATGATACCAATATTTGGTGATAATTGTTATTACATAACAAGAGATTTATATGCTATTTGTTGCAGGCCAGTCATTTTTGAATGGGAACACCACAAGTGTGTACGTTTTTAATTAATTAATTAATTTTTTTACAAAATAAAAGCTTTTCAAAACAAACACCACACCACAAGTGTAACAATGTTGAATAAAATAAAAAAAATATTTTACTTTTACGAAAATTAACAATTTTTGCAGTGAAAAAAGTGTTACTCTATGTGAACAAAGTCAGTGAATCTTAGTCCAGTGTGATAACATTAAGTAAAATTTTCAGGAGAAAGAAAATTCTCTCCGGATTAAAATGACCTGAACACAGCATGAGGATTAAATAAACCAGTATATCTATATTTTGGTTGACTGCATTTTATTCTGATATCAAACAGGCTGCAATGCTTGCTTGTAGCCTAAGTGTGAGCATAAAACACCGGCACAATTACATCAGAAAATAGTTAATCTTAACCAAAAAACTGTTAAACATGTTAAAGATTTTTAAAGATGTGTCTGGTAAAGTTAACAGGCTATCATGATAGAAAAAAATTCTGTATAAAATCTTTCTTGGCTATTGAGCCAACAGCACAACTAAAATAAACACTTATCACACTAATAGTATCTTAGAAACAATCAGCATTTTAACCAATAAGATTTGTACATGTATGACCTACAATAACTAGCTGACAACAGTGTTGCCAGTATATTACTGTAAAAAATACCTGGTAAGGTCTAAGAGTGTAATAAAGGCAGAATGAACTGATTGCAAACAAGTATGAGAATGAACAAGCACTCATTTTGTGGGATGTCTGCTATGAAAATCTTTCACACAGATTGTCCCATTCAGTTGGATGATCAAAGGAGGACTAAAAAATGGGATGAGTATTACTGTATGTGGACAAGTTTTGCCGAATGCAGACAGGTGAGTAAAAGTCTGCTTTGTATGTGCTTTATCTTATCGACTTAAGTAATAATAATTGATTTTTCATTTTCGTCCCAAAAAATATGGTAAAATACTGGCAGATGTGGTTGCCAGAACTTCATGATAGCAACATTTTAGGTTTTATGGAATGAACTTAAATGTGCAGTAAAAACCTGTATTTCATGAACTGATTTATGTTAAAATTCCGACCTACTGAAGCACTAAGGCAAGGCCAGTGTACATATTGATAGTTTATTTCACAGTTTAAAGTGAAATAAGCAAAAACGAGAAAACAACCTTTATTCGTTTTTTTTTTTTTTTTTTTTGGCTGATCTATAAGGTGAAGCTGCACTACCCATAGACAGCGCAGAGCTGATGAGAAGCACTAGGGTGGAGGGTGGGGGGTGGGTTCCCCATATTTTTTTTTAAAAATGCAATATCACACTTGTAAACTTAGTTACCACTTGTTAACAAGTTACCTACGGCCTACCTCAGACTGCGGCCTTCCCAGCTAGGAATGCCTAACATTCTGGGAATGTTTTCAGTGGCAAGTTGAATTTTAGTTCCCAGAATGTTCTGCTAAAAGGCAGGATAACGTTCTTTAAAAACATTCTAAAAATGTTTATTGATAACTTTGTTAGAACACTAGTGGTAACGCATGCTTGTAACTATACTCTAATTACTCATTTGGAAATTATAACGTGTTAAATTACTCTGTTACTAAAAAAAAAAATAAATAAATACAGTAACGCGTTACAAAGTACTGCATTACTGCCCAACACTGTTAGAGGATAATGTTCTAACAATGTTATCAATAAACATTTGTAGTTTTTAGAGAATGTTATCCTACCTTTTAGGAGAATATTCTGGGTAATAAAATAAAACTTGCTGCTGAAAACATTACCAGAACCTAGCAATCTGAAGTTGATAGTTTGTCTGTTAAGACCAATCCTCCGTTACTAATTTGAAAATGTCACTTTAGAACTACACTGTAATAAAAATTGTAATTTTACTGGAAAATAACTGTGATTTTTTATTTTATGTTTTTTTTTCAGGTTGTTTTCTTTTATTTTGAATTGCAGTCAAAACTCTGTAAAATTATCTCTAAATTAACTACTTGGCTGTTATTTTAAGAATTATGACATTAATGCCAAATTACAGTAATTCACATTTTTTGTACAGAAAAACTACTGTATTTTTATACAGTATGTTTTCTGTTTTCTTAAATTACAAACAAATGTATGTAAAATTACAATATATATATATATATATATATATATATATATATATATATATATATATATATATATATATATATATATATATATATATAATTTATACAGTAACAAATCCGTTAGATGATAAAATGGTAAAATGTCTGGCAGTAAAGTAAAATCTCCTTATTTAAATAAGCTGACAAAAAAAACAAAAAACAAACAAAAAAAAAAAAAAAACGGTTAAATGACTGGCAGGACGAGTGCCAAACAAAAACCTTAAAATTAAAGTCAAATCTCCTTACATAAATAAGCTAGCAACACTGTTAATTTACGGGCATTTCCTAAATTATTACAATCAAACACCTTCACTGTAAAATTAACTCAACTAATTAATTAATTAATTTAATGTCACATGACTGACAGCAACAGAACATGAAATAACATATCTCTCTAGATCTCAGCATCTTCACTTATTACAAACCAGTCTGAATTTATTTCTTTCATACAAAACTTCTTATTGAGAATTAACAGATGTTTAAATGTTAACGTTTTATGGAAAATAATAAAGCTTGAAGTCACCATTGTGGAAATAAACATTTGCTTTAGTTGGGCTTTTGACCCTTGACTTTATAACTTCAATTTTTTTTTCCTCTGGGTGCTATAACCATGTGTTTCTAAGGTACATTTGTTACAACAAAAACCAGTAGAGAACATCAAGCATCAGCACATGAATCTCAACAATGGTGACAATCAATTAAAAGCTTGTTTTGTGATGATCAGGGCTAATATGATCACTTTGTCGATTGTCAAAATTGTTGAGATTCATATGCAGATTCTTGATGTCTGTGACTCTGCATATTTTTGTCTAAATAATTTTTTGACATGCAAACTTTCAATGTAGCGAAGCGGGATTAGATTTCATGCATTAATCTTCCACAATGACAAAAAATTAAAAATAAAATAAAAAAAAAACAATTTTAATTAACATTTTTGATAAGCTACTATACAACAACAAGGTCATCCATAGTAAATAACCATGAAAAAGCTGTTAAGCAAACCAATGGTCAAGAGCTCAACTAAAGCAAATGCTTATCTCCACAACGGTGACTTCAAACTTGATTAATTTCAAATAAACATCAACATCTAAACCTCAGTTAATTCTCAATAAGAAGTTTTTTATGAAAGAAACAAAGTCAGACTGGTTTGTATTATGTCAAGATGCTGTGATCTAGAGAGATCTGTTAGTGTTTAAAGTTCTTTTGGGATTTAAAGGGTTTCTGTTATCTGAGTTTTGTGGGTTACCATTGTGATAGTTAAGATAATTCGTTTTTGCGTGTATGCTGTTGTTCGCTAGCGGTTAACTGCAAAAAAGCTTTAATTTCACAGAGAATGTTTCATGATGGTAATCCAAACAATACCTGTAGAGTAACAATTTAAAAAAAAGAAAAAAACATTTAAGAAAATTTAGGATATTTGACCTTAATTTTACAGTTTTTATTTGGAAGCTGCTTCTGCCAGTCACTGACCTTTTTTTTTTTAAAAAAAAAACGGTCTTTAATCATTATTTCCATTAATGGTGTATTTGGCACCCTGTGCTGCCATGCATTTTACAGTTTTTTTTTTTTTTTGTTTATTTTTTTTACAGTGTAGTAACTACAGAATGTTGAGTTGCTTCATTGCTTCATCAAGCTTATTGTATTATGTAGAGTAGTCTGAGACATATCGCCTGAGCCAGTGTTATTATCAGAGCCGATCCTCCCTATACAAAAAATATGTATATGGGCCCCTTTGCTCACAAAGGTTATTCATTTTTAGTTTTAGTAATTTTTGAAGTGGGCCAGCTGTTATCTAAACATGCATATTAATTTCTTTTAATGAGATGCGCTGTTGCCCTTTCTACATAAAAATCTGTGAAATCATGTAACATGAATGTCGTACAGTCTCTTGCTTGAGACTAAAAAAAGAGTTGAAAGCAGGGTTGGGCAAGTGGTGGGGGGTGGTAGTTGGGGGTACCCGAAGCGTCAGTCTGTATTCAGAGAGGCAAGGAAAACAAATAACACGAGCTACAAAAGATACATTAAATTTCAATCACCAACATAAACAGAGTGAGAGCTGATGAGGATGATGGCAAATGATTTGCAGATCCTGAGCACCATGGACAAGCATCTAATCTTGTAAAATGTGTGGTAAGAACTGCCGCTCAAGTAAACACGGAGCACATGTGATTGCGAATCTGGAAAATGAAAGTAAAATTTTCCATTCAAGATCAGGTTTATATTATTTTTTCAATAAATAAATAAATAAAAACAAGTCATCAGCATGCCATAAATGCCATTTTATTTAGGATATAGGATAGTTTTGTTTCTTAGTTTTTTCCACTCAAGATCTGGTTTATTTATTGTTTTATTCATAAAATAACAAAATCAAAAGAAGTCATCAGCATATCATAACTAACATTAAATAATTATATTTACTTATATATGTTTTGTTTGTTTTCAAAATTAAAACAAGTTCAACATCGATTTAGGCTAATATACATCGCTGATCTACTGCGAGTGATGGATGGGACAATTGTTCACGTTTATTTGTACGCTGCCGTTTATTGTACATCCCGTGAAATTGTTATCTGGTGATAAAGCCTCTGTTGCTTTTTGTTGCTTTTCTGGAATGGTGTTCATTTCATCTGCTGCTACTGCACTCCAGTGTTTTCTACTTTCAATTCAAATTTATTTGTATAGCGCTTTTCACGATAAGTAATACTAAATTAATACTAAACTAATACTAAAACTTTTTGAGTTTATAGTATCATTTTTTTTTTTTTTTTTTTTTGAGTTCTGGTAACTCTAATCAGGTTTTACAGTGTATTCCGTCTTCTCCAGATTCCACATAAACCTAGAACATGGGTCTGAAGTTATTGCTCTGCAAGTTAACCCTCGCTATCAGATGCTCTGGGTTGGCCCTGGATATGTTGTGCACAACACCCGCCAGAATGGGAAGTGGGGCTGGGAGGAACGCAAGTATGAAACTCCCTTCCCTAGAGGACAGATGTTTTCTTTGCAGATACTTGTCACAGAGGAGTCTTACAAGGTGACTTTAACCCTGCTCTTCTTTCTGTAAATTGTTTATTTATTTATTTGTTTGTTAATTAATTAATTAGTTTACTTAACTTTTTTCAGGCATGGGAAAAAAACAAAAACAAAAGATATTTCCATCAGCTCTAAAAGGCCTTTTTTTTGTTGTTGTTTGTTGTAGCAGAATAATAACAAACATTGAAGCAGAATAATGTTTCTGGCTTTTCCTAGATATTTGCCAATGGGAAACCCTTCTTGGAGTACAAGCACCGCACACCGTTCTCAGATGTGAATCGCATATGTGTGGTTGGGAAGGTGGAACTGAGTTTGGTTACTTTACACTATCTTGTGGTGAGAAATTAAAAAATAATAATTATAATAAAAAAAGGCATCAAAAATTACAAATACTTTCTCATCAAATGTGTCAAATTAAAATGCAAAAATATGATGTGAGAAATGTTTTTTTATTTAAAATACAAGTAATTTGTCATTTGAAAATACAAAACTACATATTTGATCTATTATCTGTAGCATGTTGTGCATTCAACAGGGTGTCTGAGAAAGTAGTGTCTGTGTGAATAGATGGAGGAATTGAGCATGCATACTTCACAGCAACAAGTAAAAATGTGCATGATCTAAAACAACAACAAAAAAAATATAATATGCACTGCTGCTGATTTTCCTAATTCTCATACTATTCTCAGTATTTAAAGATAGCCTCAAATGTGGGATATTTTCACTTGCTATTTCAAGCAGATATTATTGTTCGCTTTTACAGCAACTGTTTTCACATCCATGTTGAACACACTTCTAATGTAAAATTAAATGGTGTACAAATGAGAGGCTGTAAAAACAGCTTGATATAGGATTGATGTAGAAAATAATATCAAGAAAGTTTTTATTCAAAATATTTCCCTTTTTATAGCAGTGTCCCTTATGCTGGGTTTAACTGGTATTACTGTACTCTGTGTCAAGGCTATTAGAAAGGATGTAGATAAGTTAGCTAACATTAGCTAACAACCTAATGTCTTTTGAAAGCTAGAATGTAAATTCACACGTATAGCTATTTACTAATTGCTCTATTCTTCTGTCCTATAATGACATTCAGTGAGCAATATCTGACAGTATATTTTACTACAGGTCATAGTTTACCTTTAAGTGATACTTCACCTCAAAATGAAAATTTAGTAATTATTTAACCACTTAGTTGTTCTAGAAAAGATGCAAAGGATTTCACATGACCTGTGTCATGTTTATAAATGTTCTGAACAGTGGCAGCTGGTGGCAAATCTTATAGGTGGGGCGCCACATCCAACATTTTTAGTAGTATGATTTGATAACAAAAGGAAAAGTATTAAGACCTGAAACATTTTAAATAAAGATAATTGATGTATACAGTGCAACAGCAAAATCTGTGAGAAAAAAAAAAAAATAAAAACATTTGTTTAGACCATTTTCTATACATAAACAACTACTGCAATACTAAGCAGGACCACAGGGAGTGGCCAACAGACCACTATCCCAGTCACCCTGAAGTTACATAAATATATAGGGATATGTATTCAGAATGATTAAACAGAGCAAAACACACACACAAGTAAATAAAAACATTCTGAATTTGTGGAATGTGGTGATCTGAAGGCAGCTCAACATATCTGACCAATGAACAGTTTCTCTGTCACAGTGAGTGCTGATGCCAACATAAACACCACTGTCTTTAGCAAACTTCTTCCATGAGTGTCAATTATAAAATACATGCCAGATATGCAACTATACTGAAATGTTCTCATAAAGCTATTAAAGAGCGCACATACACAGTCTGCTTATTTGCACACTAATGCTGCGTTCCAGACAACTCGGATGTCGAATATTTACCACCATAAATCTGGAAGCAACGTCTGGATTTAGTAACATTAAAAGTATTTGGAAATATTAAAACATTAATGTTACTAATGATTTGGTAGCATTAAAACATTACACATATCTGTTATCATTAAAAGAGTGCCGTTCCATAAATTATTTCCGGGTTGAAGTGGGAAATATTCTAAATCTGAGTTGTCTGGAACGCAACATAATAATAACAAACTAGTGCGTCTAATAGTGTACAATTGCTGTTTGTTGCTATAATCGTCTTTACCTCCATTACAATTGTCATCCATCAAAATGTTACCGGTAAAATACTGGTTTGCTTTATTCAGCATGCATACTTCATATTTATTCTTATTAGCGGTATGTTTGTTCCCACCAGTCGCTGCACAAGTTAAGGTTACATATAATGACTAAAGCATGTTCCCAGCAACAAATGTTTCACGTTCTGGGAATGTTTTCGGTGGCAAGTTTTATTTTAGTTCCCAGAATGTTAGGATAACATTCTCTAAAAACATTCTACAAATGTTTATTGATAACATTGTTAGAACATTATCCTTTAACATTCTAGATGTCAAATTTTGGTTGAAAGTGAAAACCCAAACTTTGTTTGATGTCAAGCTCCAGTGTCATTAAATAACTCCAAAAACAGCATTACCAGCTTCACTTATTATAAACCAGATTATTCTGTCATACATTTACACAAGTTCTTTAGAATTAGATTAGAGTCCACATCCAATGTCCAATGGGAAGCTTTCTGATTAAATCTTTATTAGAATGTTCGAGGATAATGTTCTAACAATGTTATCAATAAACAAATGAAACTCTATGAGAACACTCGGGGCGATTCTGAAATCACCCAAAAAGGGCCAGTACTACACAAAACAGGATTCAATGCTGATTGGATTATATTTCCAGAAGCAGAACAAACAGCCTAGAAAAGTTAAAGCTAGCATAACACTGAAAATGACTAGAGCTCTCTTAAAAATGTCACTATATATATAGCCATATATTCCAGCCAGAAAATATAGTCTATGGTATATAAAATGGCACACGTAATTTTATCAGTTTTATTTAAATTTACTTTCATCAGCTGAATTCTACTAAATATGTTCCTGTCCTAAATCTACATTATTCATTTACAGCCCCATCATGCTGCACTTCCAGGATCTTTGGTAAGTTATTTTAAATGTCTGGCACACAAACAATCTCTGAAATCTCTAATGAGACATTATGATGATCTAGATGTTGATGTTTTTTAAAGTGTTTAGAGGTGGAATCTCAATTTCATCACCTTTGGTAGTTGATTTTCTTATGGGTCACACTTTCTGATGTTCAAGATAAAGATATTTTGGAGAAACATTCTTTTGAACAGTTTTATATAGAGCGCTAGGATGTTGAATATTATCATAAAGCAAGGGTCACTTAAAAAAATTCAGTAGGTAAATACTATTATTTGAATGAAATATTATTGATTGATTGATTGATTGATTGATTGATTGATTGATTGATTGATTGATTGATTGATTGATTGATTGATTGATTGATTGATTGATTGATTGACTGACTGAATGAATGAATGAATGAATGTATTTTTTAAAGCTTGACAAAGGACTAAATTGTTAATTATTACCTTGACTCACAATCAGACGGTCCCATACAAAACCATCATCTATGGTGGAGTTCAGCCTGGAAAAGGCATCATTATCAAAGGAGACATCAACCCACAAGCAAAAAGGTTTGACAATGTCACTTCAGTTGTATTTTTTTTTTCTTGAATATTCTTGAATACAATAGAAAATTGTCCTGATTAATAAAACTGAGATTTGATATTTATCCGCTCATTTTCTTTCTCCAACAGTGTAGAGTTTACTCTACGGCACAAAACTGGAATTGCATTTTGCTACAGTCTTTGTTTTGATGAGAGTGTGGTTGTGTGCAACAACAATGAGGATGGGAAATGGGGGAATGGGGAGCAATCTAAACTCAAGACGTTTGAGAGAGGGCAACCTTTTCAGGTAGTCATGCATATCTCTTTATGGGGGGATTGTTGTTCATGACAAAAAAGAAGATCTTAAAGGTGGCAAAAATAGTATAAAGAATAAGAATTTTCTCATACCCAAAGCATATAAGAATAAATGATGTCACCTAAGAGTGAGTCAAATGTCAACTCCATGGCATACAAACAATATAACACAGTCTAAATTAGGACTATAATTTATTATCTTTAAAGTATGTTTATTTAATGTATTAAACTGAAATTATTATTGCTTCAATATCTCTTACAAGTAAAGGGTAAAGCATTTGAAAAAAGCACACAATGGTTTAAAAATGCTACGCTGAATGGGGACAATCCACTAACATGGATAAATACTTGCATGATCAATGTGGTCATTGTTACAACTTTCAAAGTGCTTGTTCAGAAAGGGGTAAAGTAACATAAATAGACACACGGGCAAAAAAGACAGTTTAATCATTTTATTAGACAGAGATCTTTAACTGCATAGCCTACGTACAGTTCGTACAGAAAGTATTCAGACCCCCTTAAATGTTTCACTCTTTGATATATTGCAGCCATTTGCTAAAATCATTTAAGTTCATTTTTTTCCTCATTAATGTACACACAGCACATTTTGCAGATTTATTAAAAAAGAAAAACTGAAATATCACATGATCCAAAGCATTCAGACCCTTTGCTGTGACACTCTTATGTTTAACTCAGGTGCTGTCCATTTCTTCTGATCATCCTTGAGATGGTTCTACACCTTCATTTGAGTCCAGCTGTGTTTGATTATACTGATTGGACTTGATTAGGAAAGCCACACACCTGTCTATATAAGACCTTACAGGTCACAGTGCATGTCAGAGCAAATGAGAATCATGAGGTCAAAGGAACTGCCTGAAGTGCTCAGAGACAGAATTGTGGCAAGGCACAGATCTGGCCAAGGTTACAAAAAAATTTCTGCTGCACTTAAGGTTCCTGAGAGTACAGTGGCCTCCATAATCCTTAAATGGAAGACGTTTGGGACGACCAGATCCCTTCCTAGAGCTGGCCATCCAGCCAAACTGAGCTATCGGGGGAGAAGAGCCTTGGTGAGAGAGGTAAAGAAGAACCCAAAGATCACTGTGGCTGAGCTCCAGAGATGCAGTCGGGAGATGGGAGAAAGTTGTAGAAAGTCAACCATCACTGCAGTCCTCCACCAGTCGGGGCTTTATGGCAGAGTGGCCTGACGGAAGCCTCTCCTCAGTGCAAAACACATGAAAGCCTGCATGGAGTTTGCTAAAAAACACCTGAAGGTCTCCAAGATGGTGAGAAATAAGATTCTCTGGTCTGATGAGACCAAGATAGAGGTTTTTAGCCTTAATTCTAAGCGGTATGTGTGGAGAAAACCAGACACTGCTCATCACCTGTCCAATACAGTCCCAACAGTGAAGCATGGTGGTGGCAGCATCATGCTGTGGGGGTGTTTTTCAGCTGCAGGGGCAGGACGACTGGTTCCAATCGAGGGAAAGATGAATGCGGCCAAGTACAGGGATATCCTGGACGAAAACCTTCTCCAGAGTGCTCAGGACCTCAGACTGGGCCGAAGGTTTACCTTCCAACAAGACAATGACCCTAAGCACACAGCTAAAATAACGAAGGAGTGGCTTCACAACAACTCCGTGACTGTTCTTGAGCCCAGCTGGAGCCCTGACTTAAACCAACTGACCCAATTGAGCATCTCTGGAGAGACCTAAAAATGGCTGTCCACCAACGTTTACCATCCAACCTGACAGAAGTGGAGAGGATCTGCAAGGAGGAATGGCAGAGGATCCCCAAATCCAGGTGTGAATAACTTGTTGAATCTTTCCCAAAAAGACTCATGGCTGTATTAGATCAAAAGGGTGCTTCTACTAAATACTGAGCAAAGTGTCTGAATACTTAGGACCATGTGATATTTCAGTTTTTCTTTTTTAATAAATCTGCAAAAATGTCAACAATTGTGTTTTTCTGTCAATATGGGGTGCTGTGTACATTAATGAGGAAAAAAATGAACTTAAATGATTTTAGCAAATGGCTGCAATATAACAAAGAGTGAAACATTTAAGGGGGTCTGAATACTTTCCGTACCCACTGTATATACATATACGGATAACGCACACACATATAAACAAACATACATACATATACATATAAAGAGTTCAGATGCAAAACCAGTCTGAAGAAAAAGTATTTGATGGACGTATAATATGTGTAGAGAGCATTCACTCAGTATCATTATCTCATTTTTGACCCGAGATGGCTTTTAGCTGGTTTTGCATCTGAACTCTTAATATCTAAATCGACGGGTTATCGGTCTATTTACAACACAACTAAGTTTCAGTGTCTATAAAAGCATCTCCCTCACTGACTACTTCATCCTGATCAGATTCAAAATAGTGAAAACATGAGTGATTGGAGTTTACATTCATTAACACCTCCGGTGTCTGTTTAGATGTATACCTCTTCATTATTATTATTATATGTGATATGATCTACATTTTCTCTGATTCTTCCATTGATACCAATCATCTCGTATTCGCACCTGAAAGACCCAGAAGCCCCGTAACTCAATCGGGGAATCACCAGAGTTTTTTCTATCATAATACACATAGAACACAGATTAACATAAAAACTCGTCAATGGCGGTGAAGCGTTGTCTCTTAACTGACGAGATATCTCGTCAATGGCGGGGAAAGAGTTAAATAACTCCAAAAACAGCATTACCAGCTTCACTTATTATAAACCAGATTGACTTTATTTCTGTCATATATTAACAAAAGGTCTTATTGAAATTAACAGAGGTTGTTGATGTCACTGTTATGGTGATAAGTGGGTAATTTGACTTTTGACTTTCAGATGGTTTTCATCTAACTGCTGTAACTATGTGTGTTATAGCAAAAGAAACTATCATCAGATGATGTTGATAGTTCAAATATGTAGTTGTCTGTTTTTGTTCAGTTTGATCTATGGTGTTAGTTTCTCATTATCTATTGCAATGCTTTTACAGACTGAAACACAATAGAATTTCAACAAAATAATTGCAAGAGAAAAAAACAAAAAAAAACAAACAAACACTAATTTGTTTTTTACATAAACATCAAGAATCAGTGTATGAATCTCAACAATGATGACATGCTTCATGCCGCAATGCATTCTGGGAGACCTGGATGAGTTTTGCATGATGCAGCATGAAGCGTGTCACCATTGTCTGTGTCCAAGAGTTAAATAGTTTCAAGTGGTTTGTGAACAATGAAAATTAAAAGTAGAATAAAATGGTTTGTGAAAATTAAAGGTAGAATAAAACTCATCTGATTAAGACACCACTGGATCTTATGCTGTTGCAACACATTACTAGAATCACCAATATGAAATTAATTAGATAGATTAGACTTTTGATGAGATCAGTTTTATCAGATCACGACACAATGATGTTAACATCAGCAAGCAGCTCACATCATCTGATCACTTTTGCTCTTGCTGCTTTTGCCATAACAAACATAGTTACAACAGCTAAAAAGTAATATTGAGATGAAAGTCAAATTGCCTAACTAAAGTAACCGCCATCATTGTGACATCGCCATATTGGTGACATCAAAACAGACATCAACATCTAAACCTCTGTTAACCGCAATAAGAACTTGTGTAAATGTGTGACAGAATAATCTGGTTTATAATAAGTGAAGCTGTTAAGGCTGTTTTTGGAGTTATTTAATGACACTGGAGCTTGACATCAAACAAAGGTTGGATTTTCACTTTCAACCAAAATTTGACATCTGAGCAATGTAAGTCCACATCTAATGAGTTGGGAAGCTTTATTAGAATGTTAGAGGATAATGTTCTAACAATATTATCAATACAAATTTTTAGAATGTTTTTAGAGAATGTTATCCTACCTTTTAGCAGAACATTCTGGGAACTAAAATAAAACTTGCTGCTGAAAACATTCCCAGAACATTAAATATTTCTAGCTGGGGTATCACTTCAGCCCAGCACCGTCTATCCCCTCAGTCTCATTTCAGTACAAGACGCCAGCACCAAACAGGTTTCAGGTGCACAGGGGCGGAGCTTAATCACAAAGAGAAAAATAAAGCAAATCATCACAGAAAAGAAAAACAAACAATAAACACTAATCCCAGAAGGCTTCTAATAGTCATCAACAACAAATCAGTGTTAGTTCATTGTCACAGTCTCCATTGTGTGCCGTCGGCTTTCATCAATATCTCAATGCTGATCCAACATAACTGACGCATTGAAATGTCATTCTCAATTAAAGTGATTTTAAACTCACTCAATCATGCATCACACTGAGAAAATGTATACAAACTCCATAAATTAATTTAGTAGATACGCATTTTCTCCATTCATTCCTAGGGGAACAAAAAATATAATGGTACATTTAAAGGTACACTATGGGTCCTTAGTGTTTTAAAAGTACAGCTAGAGGTACAAAATTGTACTCTTAAGGGTACCACCCCAGTGATGGCCAATTTTGTACCTTTTTTTTTTTTCTGAGAGTGTAGGTATAAATTAACAGCGCAATCACACTCACATTTATATATTTGCATTTACTTAAGTTGATGTTTCCAATAAACACAAACACACAGTGGGCAGCCATATTGCTATTGCTGCAGCACCCGGGGAGCAGTTGGGGGATCGGTGCCTTCCTCAAGGGACTCACCTCAGTTGTGGTATTGAGGGTGGAGAGAGCACTGGTTATTCACTCCCACCACCTTCAATCCCTGCCAGACCTGGGACTCAAACCTGCAACCTTTCAGTTACAAGCCCAACTCCCTAACCATTAGGCCACGGCTGCCCCTGTAGAAGTATGACTAGGCATTATAAAATACCAAAATGTAGTTTATTGCAGCTCATTATACATCCAGTGGAGGGTAATGAGGTAGGTCAATATAGGATACAATTATAAAATCATATTTAGATAGGCTACCTGTAGATCTAAATTAACGTTATAGTTTAGGTTAAACACAGATAAGCACAAAATTATTACATTTATAAATAATGCTGGTAAATAAAGCGAAATGTTATAATGTACAAACAATAAACACAATACCTAGCCTACAGACTATTTTGAACGGTTTTTGGAACAAAACAAGAATAAAATATATAAGTTGCTAAACAAGCTAAAACAAATTAGGCTAATTTAAAGCGAAATTGAAAGCAAAGGTGTTGTTCTCACACAGCCTACCTCTCACATTCGGCATGAACCCAATTAAATGTGTCCATATTCGAGATATATCTGAATGCTAAACTATTATTTATTAGTAGGGATGCACCGATACCACTTTTTCCAGTACTCGCCCGATACCGATACTTTTATTTTTGGTACTTGCCGATTCCGAGTACCGATACCAATATTTTTAAATTGAACTAGTAAATTTGTAAAATTAGTTACAGAAACTAAAATAATATGTATAATGTTAGTTGGTTAACTTCATTTATCAAATAGATACAGTCAAACCAAAATTTATTCAGATACCTTTTCTCACATTATCAGACAACATTTTTCACATTATCACATTATCATAAACTGTGTTCTGCACCAACTACTAAAAAAATATCAAAAATTAGGTGGTGTATATCTGATGTCTGAATACTTTTTGGTTTGACTATATATCCCTTAGTTATTTTTATTTTCACACTTAATTATGCCCATTAAAATGTGTTTTGTTACTTTCACTGTTCAATTTATTTTTATTTTTTTTTGCTCTATGGTACATCATCTTTAATTTAACAGCATTAAACTGCTCCACTGCAGCGGCTCAGTACTGTAATCACGCGTTTTGATAATGCAGGAAACCACTGGTCATGAATCTCCTAACTCTGATATTTTCACTCATGAACACTCATGAAGCCAGCAAAACATGCGCAACGCGCTCAAGTTCAGTACAGCCAAGCGCATTTCACACAGATTGCTACCCAGCAAACATTTGGACGTGTAAGGATCGTTGAAAAGACGTCCCTCCGACACGTCCCGTCATGGTTGAAAAATAGTTCCAAAATGAAAATTGAACCGACGTCTTTGACGTTATCTGGACGTGAACTGCACGTCTTTTTCTGTGCGTCCCTGGACGTCTAAATGGGTCTTCTTCTGTATCTCTATACTATGTGTTAATTTAATGTGTTAATATAATTTTAGTATATAAGCCTCTATATAAAATAGTCACACACCCATTCTGTAACATCGTGAAAAGGCAATCAGTTATGTCGTGATGTTTAGACACCTTAACTTACAAGTTCAAAAACGGTCCAAAGTCGGTCCAGTCAGACCTGAACGTCTACAAAACGTTTTAATCACGTGTACATTACAAACAATAAAACATTTTGTGGACTTAAGCAAGAAGTAGACCGTTCTAATTTACTACAACATATTTTGTGCATATTACATTTTTTTCAAGGTCTTCCATTTGTTAAACAGCTACTATTTAAACATGAAAATAGAAATAGTATAATGTAGTTAATTCTAAGCATGCACCAATTTTCTCAAAGCTTTACATTAATTTTAAGTAGCCATTATTCAAACAAGAACATAACCAAGGTAACGGATAAAAGTGAACACATATGTATATTTATAATCTTTTATTTATTTATCATTATTCCAAAATGTTTACTATCATTTTGTTGCTCCACAAGCACCTGCTCTTCCAGAAGCATTATTATTGTGGCAGTACTCATTTTTTTTTAATTGAAACAGTTTTGCATTAATTTTAAACAGCTATAAATCAAACAAGTACAAAACAAAAATACTGGATTAATGTAAACACGCATGTAAATGTCTCTCAAAACAGCTTATTTCAGCTCTTCCTGGAGCGTGCTTTAGGTGTTCCACCATTGATGCATCAATTTTAGAGTCTGTGGCAGTTGGACTCCACCTCTTCAGAGCATCTGAGGGAAGAGAGCATGAATATTTTAAGATATTTAAGAAACAAAATGGCAAAATTGAGTTAAATGACATGCACTTATTTTGAAAATGCCTTCAAGGTTATACAAATACATTTAAAATACAATGGAACAAGACTTTTTCAGTTTCATGAAAGAAGCATTAGTAACAAGTAAACAATAAGTATATGTTATTTTAGTCTAGAATAATCTTATGTCAATAAAATATTTTCTGCATTAGATGTGTGCTAGTGTACATAAAAACAGCATTAGTCCACTGCCGCTTCAATATCTCTATGGTGCTCTTGAAATAAAGTAGATGTGTAACTGTGTGAACATGAACAGGACATTTCTGATAAAGACAGGTGGCCCTTAAATAAATAACGGACAAGGAACATGAAATTTTTTTTTTTAATGTCATAAGGCCAAAATTACCTTAAATTACATAGTACAAAGCTGTAGCTTTGAAAGTTGGCCACCTGCATTTGGCCTTTAAGTATTTGACAGGACTAAAAAAAAATACTAAAAAAAATAATTCAGTATTACTTCACTTCATGAACATTTTAACATATGGTCAATATTACAAATTAACAGTAGTGTGCATCATGGCAATGTTAAAATACGAGAGCCACTGACCTGCTTGTTTTCCAACTATCCATGCCTTACTCACTGCTGATTAGTAATGGATCAGGTGTGTTGTCAATCAGAAGCTGGAAGGGCAGGGACAGCTGGAAAACAAGCAGTGCAGTGGCTCTCGAGGACCAGGATTGGCTATAAGTGAAGGTAAAGTAATAAGGCTGCTGTGCAATTTTACTGCATTAGTTACTGTCAAATTAGCTGGCTGTACTTTAGCTCTTGTTGAGCAATGACAGACATTGTAGCCTCTATATTTTTAACTGTATGAATTCTGATTCAGAGAAATGTATGTATTTATACATTAGGCTGTGTTGGTATTAAGGTATAATGTGTATAAAATAAGATGCGACAGCAAAGTTCTCACATACACTGGGGGGTCCTCTGGGACTGGGATGGCAATGAAGCATTTGGGACTGGAGACAATACTATATAGACATTAAAAAGAAAAGTGTGAAAAGTAAGAATTTGAATGCAGTTACATTTTTTTTTTTTTTTTTTAAAAAGGACATCCTCTTTATGTGAAAGACACGACAAAAATTGCAATACCTTGTTCGGTTGTGGCACATGGCCTGACAGATGGCTGTTCGTTATGTGACCCTGCAAGACAAATCGCACTCTAATGTAAATTAATGAAGCACAAAAGACATAAAAATGCATTTAAAAATTTCACAGAAGTTAATCTTTTGAAATGTCTTCTAATGTTAATCTTACATTGTGGTTAGAGACTTTAACAGAGCAAATCTGAGCCAGAGCAAACTGCCTACCAAAACTGTTTCTACTGCCCAGTGTTTGTTTTCTCTACAATGACGAGGGGAACGATCATCTGAAAGTTTACTTAAGGTCTGATGTACTACTTACAATGACAACGGAATCGTGACCTGAACTGCACCCTTGGAGTGTCAATAAAGTGTCATTAACCTGTAATCATTTGATTAGTACTACAACATCTTAGAAGTGTCACTTGGACATTCAAATTCATAACATATTCTTCAAATTTTTCTAGATGCTGTAGCTGTTATTTCAGGGCAACATGGAGTTCTTTTAACATTTATTCTGTAATTGACAGGACTGCTTTTGTCTTGCCCTGTAACAGGGCAAAAAAGCAACTTTGTGGTTGTACACATTCGGATCATTAATTTTTTTAAACATTAGCACTTACACCTCAACATGTGTCCACGGGTCCACGAGTGTTGTTGACGTTGATGGTGTCATGTTGTGCATACACTGTTGGAAAAAATAAAAGCAATAGAAATAAAGGACCACTTTATGGAATTTTGAAGATGTTTATAAAGATCCCTTAATCCCTTAAAGTTATATACACATTACCACACTGTGAAAATTAAAAGAAATTAGTAAACAATGTGTTATCTCCTAAGTTTATCTGAAATATTAGTTGGAGTAAAGTTTGGGTATTACCTAACAAATATCTCATTACAAACAAAATAAAATAAAATAAGTTTCATTTAAGATACTGTACAAATTTTACCCTGATAATTTGTAAACAGATTTATTGAAAATATAGATGTAAATTGTTCATTATGTACATTATACCCAGAAACGGTACCTCATATTTTCTGGCACTGTCAATACACAAAGAGGTTACAGTGGGAGGTTTCTGGATTTATAAATGACAAAGTGGTGTGTAACTTTCTTTTACAATACGAACATGTAATATGTGGCTCAGCCGTTGAAAAATGAGGCTTACATTATCAATCACTTGATTAATTTACTTATTTACTTACTAATCGTTGCAAAATTCAGCAATTAGAAAACTTTTTTTTTTTTTTTTCTGTGGCACTTAAGGAATTAGATATTTCTAAGAGGACCATAAAGGAGATTACAAACAAAAAAGCTATAAAATCGATGTATTTATTCGGTACATTCAAGTTATTGTGGATTAGGAAGTCCTTTCATTTGATTGTGTTATTCTTTACAAACATTTTGTGCATACCCTTGGCACTTAAGTTATGTATTTGTTGTTCAAGCATTATTTAAAAAAAAAACTTAGCACACTAGCTAATTTTAGCCAAACTCAAACTACGTTTCAGTTGACAATGTGCGCATTATTTCTTCCTTTTCCTTCGTGTCAAACAAGTACAATTCGACCACATTAATAAAAAACTACAAAATGTACTTACCCATCAGTAGATTTTTAATAATTCGTAAAGCTTTGCAACACAAGGACGCGCTCTCCTCCTGGTTATGGAACGACAACAACGTGTTAAAGTTTTCTCGCGAGATAATGTATTGTATTGCCAGCTAATCTATCCCATCGCGAGATAATCTATCCTATCGCGAGATAATCCATCCTATCGCGAGATTTGTTACAACATCTTGGCAGCACAGTTTTGGCAATCTACACCCAACTCAGACTTCAAATGGTGACTGGAGATATTTGTTTTATATGTATATGCATAAACTTAAAATAATAAAATCGTATTGCAATTTCAGGAAAACGGGCAGAATTATGACTAAAATTCAGTGGCTTTGTAATCACCTTAACCACACAGCACTTTGTGAATATTCATTAAACAAGATGTAAATACAAATTACTTGTATTTCATTACGATTTCCTATTTTTATTTATTTACTTACTTACTCATTTTATTTTTAATTTTTATTTTTAATGGGTAATGCTTGACTAGACGAGGTCGTCTATTCGCAGCCTCTTAAAACTACTTGGGCCACTTAAATAAATTATTACAGTAATAATCAAGATGTAAGCACAATTTCTTTAGCATATTTCATACTGATTTCATATAGGGTCATGATGGACTATAAATGCACGTGTAAAGGACGTCACCTTGTGGACGTCCTCTCACAACTGGTTCACAACAGTGTATATACACGAAGCTAAAACATAAAAGTAACAATTATACATGCAACCACAGAGAATTGTAGATATGTACAAACGTATCTGAATGCATTTTTAGGAAGTATTCTGTGTTACATATTTGTACGGATTTATGCCGTCCTACCGCAACTATTTTTGGCCAGGGACACGACGTTGCCGTCGGACCAATGTTAGCTGGGATAGTTTCACTTTTGCCGTACAGTCGTGTATGCTTAAGGTTTAAATGAAATTATATTTTATAGTGAATACCCCTATAAATTTTGTTTTATATTTACGAATTTGTTTTAATCCAAATGATGAGCAAATATGAGCAAATATGTGTCTGGCCCGACCTCAGGCTGAACGACACGGATTGTACTATGCAGTAAGCAATATCTTAATTAATCAGTGTATATGTTTGTTGACTATTTTATTTTGATAATGAACAGGCTGCAACGTTTGCTGTATGTGTGTGCGTGAGGCGCCGGCGCGATCGAACAGTGGACACAAACAACAAAATAAATAAATAAATAAATACTCAGTCATTTTTGGTCATACAAATCATTCGAAATTGCAGCGTATTTACTTTACTTCTTTCCGTAAACTTTCGACAAGCCACACAAACCAAACTTAGCAGCATATGTCACTCAGTCTTTTCCTTTCGTTTTGTTAATGTTAATTAGGCTATTTATATTCAATATATTTCGCGTATTCATTCATTTTATATACAGACTATTATTTGATAAAAAAAAAAAAAAAAAAAAAAAAAACAGATTTTGTTATTTTTAGTTTAACTTATTTTTTGTTGCTTGTCTACACTCGTCCGCCGCATTCTTTCTCTTCTCCGACCCCGCAGCCCTCTCTCTCTCTCTCCGTTAGCTTAGTGTCAGTGGCACCAATCCAAGTGTTTCCATAAATTATTCGCTCAATTTCTACTTGTTGAGAGTTTGGTGTCGCACATAGATTACACCTGATTATGCGTTCTTATTATTTTCTCTGATGAAATGAATAAAACGGGAGTGTGTCCATCGCACACATGAATCCGTCTCGGCAGTCATCTTAACCATCGAATTCCAGAAACAGGAAATCAGTCAGTCAGGTAACTTAACTTGTTTGTTATGGTCTTCTAAATAATGCCGTGAGAGGGGCTTAAGGAAGTGATGTCGCCTGCGTCTGCGCAGTACGACCTGATGCAGCCCACTTCAGAAATACTGCGAAATAATAATAATAATAATAATAAGGCGACTAAACAAAACGAAACAACGTTATAACATTTCGTTTCGTCTCGTTTTGTTCAACGAAAATGAAGAGACATTTTAGCATAGTTTTTATTTTGTAAACCACATTTAGTCTCGTTTTTATTCGTCAACAATATTGCATTTATACTTTTAATTATAGTCATCGTCACATGACCAGCATTTACCTTGTGTCTTGTCTCGTTTTTGTCATGTGATAAAGGTCAGTTGACCACACATTTAGTCATAATTTTCGTTGAGGAAAACAACACTACTAATTAGGTGTGCAACGGACCGCGGTTGATCCGTGATCCATGCGGATCATGACCCACGGTTCGGAAGGCACATGACCCGCGGATTAACTAATTTTTAAAACTTGTAGATTACAGTGTTTCCCCTGCCATTATATTAGGGGGGCGAAAACTTACTTAAGTCTCACTTAATTCGAATCGCGATATGGACTAGTGTCTGTGAATATTAAAAGCAAAAAGGCTCTGTAGTGAATGAATGGCGGAGACGCAGCTTTGTTTAATACACAAATAGTGAAGCACAGGTGACCCTGTTATTTTCGGCCTCTGCGTCTCATTATATGACGACATAAACGCATAAACTTAATCTCCAGAACTGCTGTAAGAGTCACTTCACGTAAATTGTACCCATTCATTTGAGAAAATTAGTAGGGATGCACCGATACCGATACTGGTATCGGTATCGGGCCCGATACTGAGCTCCTGTACTCGTACTGGTTAAAATGCCCCGATACCAAATGCCGATACCACACAGCATGTGACAAGTGCGTATTCAGGCAAAGAAACACCGACAACAGAACAACAGACAGCAGAATGGAGTCATTAGTGATTAAGAATGTCTACGAAGTATATGTATGCAAGTAATATAATGTTAAACATTCAGTATTAAGGCCTGTATAGCTGGTGTGCGCGAGCTGATGCAAAGCACGCAGAGTGGATTGAGCGCGCGGTGGCGAAGATGTGCGGGCTTGTCGAGTTAAGATCCCGCCTTGACATCACTGTAAAGTTTGTAGTTCGGTCGGGTATGTCAAAAACAACTAAGTAAAGCAATGCACAAGTTATTTAACGGTAGAGATAGAGAGAGACAGAGGAGAGAGAGAGAGGAGAGAGAGAGAGCGACAGAGAAAAAGAGAGAGCACGCACTTTTGTTGCTTGATCTTTATGGATGTTCGCTCACTTAGCACACCCATCATTTGGATTAAAACAAATTCGTAAATATAAAACAAAATTTATAGGGGTATTCACTATAAAATATAATTTTAAACATTTAAACCTTAAGCATACACGACTGTACGGCAAAAGTGAAACTAGCAGTCTGTGTGAAATGCGCTTGGCTGTACTGAACTTGAGTGCGTTGCGCATGTTTTGCTGGCTTCATGAGTGTTTTTGCATTATTTGAGTTTGAGAAACGCTACTTATATTTCTGAAAATATCAGAGTTAGGAGATTCATGACCAGTGGTTCCCTGCATTATTACAACAAAACGCGTGATTACAGTACTGAGCTGCTGCAGTGGAGCAGTTTAATGCTGTTAAATTAAAGATGATGTACCATAGAGCAAAAAAAAAAAAAAAAAAAAAAAAATTGAACAGTGAAAGTAACAAAACACATTTTAATGGGCATAATTAAGTGTGAAAATAAAAATAACTAAGGGATATATAGTCAAACCAAAAAGTATTCAGACATCAGATATACACCACCTAATTTTTGATATTTTTTTTTAGGAGTTGGTGCAGAAAAATGTGAAATATGTTGTCTGATAATGTTACGAATCTGGTCGGTGTTCTGCGGACTGCTCACCACCAGATGTCGCTCTCACCTTTTCCACACACTCTGACTCTTGCACCACACCCCGGACTACATCTCCCAGTATCCATCGCGCTGATTGTATCTGTCCCCGTGACCAATCAGCAGCTCTATAAAAGCCCCGGACTTTCCCCATGCAAACCACAGAGTATTGTGAGTTGTTGTTGTGTTCTACTGTTAGCTTTCCCTAGTTTCCTTGTTCCCAGTGTTTAGTCCCCTCGCCTGGCCCTTCTCGTCTCGACTGCTCGCCGCCTGCCTACCTGACTCTCGCTCCTGTTTTTGGATTATTCTCTACGTCTCTCCTGTGATATTCCTGTTTGCTCCAGTTTGACCCTGCCTGTCTGACCATGTCTTTGCCTCGACCATTAAATAAAAGCTCGCATATGGATCCGCTCGCCTCTCGCCTCTCACTCCCCGTTACAGATAATGTGAGAAAAGGTATCTGAATAAATTTTGGTTTGACTGTATCTATTTGATAAATGAAGTTAATCAACTAACATTATACATATTATTTTAGTTTCTGTAACTAATTT
This sequence comes from Cirrhinus mrigala, assembly GCA_036247105.1. Classification (NCBI taxonomy): domain Eukaryota; kingdom Metazoa; phylum Chordata; class Actinopteri; order Cypriniformes; family Cyprinidae; genus Cirrhinus; species Cirrhinus mrigala. Next base: position 15,061,031 of record CM070014.1, read on the forward strand.
TACAAATTTACTAGTTCAATTTAAAAATATTGGTATCGGTACTCGGAATCAGCAAGTACCAAAAATAAAAGTATCGGTATCGGGCGAATGCTGGAAAAAGTGGTATCGGTGCATCCCTAAAAATTAGCATCATATCATAGTGTATACACACAAAAACTAACCTGCAACCTGTCAAAATAAAAGTAATGTTTAACATGTAACAGAAATTTATTAGTCTTGTATTACTTTTGTACAGTATAATGTAGGTGTTTAAATATTCCTATTTCTGGCAAATTTAAATAAAACAATTAAATGCAGAAATTATAATAATAACAGAAATAACAGAAAAAAAATGTTTGTTTGGCAGCAAATAAAAGGGTTTATTTTCATTTAATTAAAATAAATAAATGTTTAATGCCTGTATTTGATAAACAGAAAAATTAAAACACAAGATTTTCTGAAAGAAAAAAAAAAAAAAAAGATTGTAGGGCCCTATTGTTTAAAATGTTGAAATTGAGATTTTTCGACTTATTTTTTTATTTATTCAGCTGGTTATTTCTTGATTTTATTTTATAAAACCAAAAGTTTCTTGCCATACTGTTCTTGTAATAAATGGAAAGCAAATTACATTTGACTCCTCCCCTTTTTTGCTGATCCGAAAAATGGTCCGATCCGTGACTCAAAAACCGCGAGTGATCCGAACCGTGAGTTTTGTAATCCGTTGCACCACTAGTTCTAATAGTTATTGTATGCTTTATTCTTGATTTCAGAAGAAATGAAGCCAAGCATTACAAACACAGGCCAACACAATATAACCCATATTTAATGCATATTGTTTCAGATTTAGTGAATGGTGATTGGGATGAAGTGAGGACAGTGATGGAAAGAGATGTTCTCACTCTACACACAGGAGCTACTCAACTAAATAGAGATGCTGAGACAATGTGGCTTTTCAAACGTGGTGATCTTAAAACCTGTATAGCACAGATGAACAATGGGAAAGTTTTTACCCATTATGACAGGAGACTTACTGACAGATTACAACTAGATCAAGAGAGTGGATCATTGACTATCTGGAATATCACTACCAGTGATTCTGGAGTTTATGAAGCATCTCTCACCACAATGTTACACGTCTCCAAGAGAAGAGTCAAAATTGATGTATATGGTAAGTTACAGCTGCTGCTGTATTCAAACAATAAATTATGTATTAATATAGAGAATTGGAACCTGACGTCACAGTGCAATGCATTGTGGGATTTAAAAGGGGTCATCGGATGCTAAGTTCACTTTTTCATGTTGTTTGAACATTAATGTGTGTTGGCAGTGTATGTACAAATCTACCCTATAATGATAAAAAATCCATGCAGTGGTTTTTAATTAATCTGTAAAAATAATATCCCCTTTTTCAAATCGAGCCGTTCTCAGATGCCTGTCAGTGTGGCGTCACACCCACAGAGGCCACTCCCACGATAGTTGATTGACATGAGCTCTTACCTCAGACCAGCTGTCACAGTCCAGTAACTTTCCATGTTTTGATGCCAGAGCAGGGATGTAAGTTAGACAAGAATATCTCAGATTGAGCGATTGAGGTGTTGTGTTGCTGGATGTAATAATGAACACAGTGATGGTCATTTACTCCTGACATCTGAGCCGCTGAAGATGCAGTGGATTACGTTGAATGGAATGCGCCTCCCGATCTACATATATCCGTCTATGTTCACGCGAATCATTCATGATCCAGCTTCACCTACAGCAGAAGTGAGTATAAGCATTTTTTTTATGAATCTTTGCGATCGCCTTTCCTTATAACGTGGTAGTTAGGAAGTTTAGTGGCTAAACGCAGCTAAAGTAAACAAGATTGTCTTTCCACAGAGAGAAGAGAGGGGCGGGGTGAGCAGAGCTCATTTGCGTTTAAAGGAACAACCCCTTAGAATGAGATGATTTTTGCAGAGCTGATTTTGGCAAGGTAAAAAGGGTGTTGTTTTACAAAACCATTGAGAATTTTTAATCAAAGTATATTAGAGACTTTTCATTAAGACCCTAAAGAATCATATCAACTTGTGGAAAATGGGCATCCGATGACCCCTTTAAAACACGAGAGCTACATTAGAGACTAGAGAGTAGTAGTGAATGAAGTGTTTATAATTCACTGCAATATTTGTTACATGGTCCAAGTTTATATTACAGTACAAAAGTATTCCTAAGTTTTCCCCTTTTGTATAGATGGTAATGAAAGTGAAAGACTAACACTTGTGAAGATGTTCAGCTATGTGCAACTGCTTTGATAGTATTTGATGTTTTACATTCAGAACACTTTTCTATATCATATTACTGTTGAATTGTTACAAATTTCTGTCTTATTTACAGTTTCTTACAATCGCCAGGACACATTTTTCAACACTTAGGTCACTTTTTCAAAACTCTTTACACAGTGAGCACAACATCAGTCTATTTGGGCTGATGACCAATTATCATTGCTTTGGAACAAAATGCATTCATTGATGACATCTGTCAAATTGTTTTATCACTTGAACACAAACACCACCAAAAACTGATGTACTAAACAAGCCAATTTGCAATTTTCTTTCCTTTTAACTAAGAAGAGTGGGGTAGACTACCCATCCCTTCTACTGAGTGTGTGGGTTTATTCTGCCCCGTAGCAAATCACTCAGTTTTCCCAATAGCACCTGCTAACTATGTACAAAGTCCTTCAGGTACTTTGGGGGTTTCCTTTCCCTAGAAGGATATCTTTTCTTAGGAGTGTTGAGTAGTCCTAAATTCAGTCTGTATTATTCAAAATCTGATTTTTAAGCATGTATGACAAATTTGTATTTGTTGGATCATAAATGAAGAGACAGGGAGTCCAGGGTGGAAATTAAGTTGTTTTATTAAAAGCGCTTTACACTGTTCACGTGTCAAATGCAAAGTATCAAAGAACAGAAGAGAGAGAGAGAAAAGTTTAAAAAAAAAAAATAATAATAATAATATATAATAATAATAATAATAATAATAATAATAATCTCAGTCTTCAAGCATTTGGAATGCATCCCAGTTGCACCATGTACTTGTTTATCAGTGCTTAACAGAAACATACAGTTGTGTTCAAAATAATAGCAGTGTTTTTTAAAACATGAGTAGCTCAAAATCCTTATAATATTTTTTATTTCCATTCATTGGGAACATTGCACATTATATTTTACATCAAAACATGAAGAAAAACTATCAATATTTTAATTACTTTACAGAAAATTAAGGAAAAAATGATATTGGGCTGTTCAAAAAAAATAGCAGTGTCTGCATTTTTCCATTACAAACTCAAATATTTACTCAATAAACTGAAAAAACGTTAAGATTTAGCATTCCTGTGAATCATTAAACTAATATTTAGTTGTATAACCACTGTTTTTGAGAACTGCTTCACATCTGTGCTGCATGGAGTCGACCAACTTCTGGCACCTGTAAACAGGTATTCCAGCCCAGGATGATTTAACAACCTTCCACAATTCCTCTGCATTTCTTGGTTTTGCCTCAGAAACAGCATTTTTGATGTCACCCCACAAATTTTCTATTGGATTAAGGTCCGGGGATTGGGCTGGCCACTCCATAACCTTAATTTTGTTGGTCTGGAACCAAGATGCTGCTCGCTTACTGGTGTGTTTGGGGTCATTGTCTTGTTGAAACACCCATTTCAAGGGCATTTCCTCTTCAGCATAAGGCAGCATGACCTCTTCAAGTATTTTGATATAAGCAAATTGATCCATGATCCCTAGTATGCGATAAATAGGCCCAACACCATGCTTCACGGTCTTCAGAGTGTACTGTGGCTTGAATTCAGTTTTTGGGGGTCGTCTGACAAACTGTCTGCGGCCCTTGGACCCAAAAAGAACAATCTTACTTTCATCAGTCCACAAAATGTTTCTCCATTTCTCTTTAGGCCAGTCAATATGTTCTTTGGCAAATTGTATCCTCTTCAGCACGTCTTTTTTTTAACAGTGGGACTTTGCGGGGGCTTCTTGCTGATAGATTAGCCTCACACAAGCGTCTTCTAATTGTCACAGTTCTCACAGGTAACTTCAGACCATCTCTGATCTCCCTGGAGCTGATCATTGGCTGAGTCTTTGCCATTCTAGCTATTGTTCGATCCATTCGAATGGTAGTCTTCCGTTTTCTTCCACGTCTCCCCTGTTTGGCTTTCCATTTTAAAGCATTGGAGATCATTTTAGCTGAGCAGCCTATCATTTTCTGCACTTCTTTATATGTTTTCCCCTCTCCAATCAATGTTTTAATTAAAGCACGCTGTTCTTCTGAACAATGTCTGGCACGACCCATCTTTCTCAAGTTTTCAGAGAGAATTGCATGTACAACATGTGCTGGCTTCATCCTTAAATAAGGGCCACCTGAATGACACCTGTTTATTCACATAATAAATGACCTCACTGATTGAACTCCACACTGCTATAATTTTGAACACACCCCTTTCACTTAATTATTCAATTACACAGACTCAGGAGCATTCATATCATGAATGTTGGGTCTGTTGGTTTCTCTGAGTCTACTACACCTACTAGTAAATTATTTGCCATGTAATAATATGATTTATACCAAAAACAGTGATTGATCTGGTTAATCATGTTGGACTGCTATTATTTTGAACACAACTGTATGTAGTTTAGCCTTGCACGTACAACTATGATTATATCTAACACAGTATGAGAAGAAAGAAACTGTTGACCAAGCACATTATTTAAAAAAGAAATCAGCAAGACATTGAATAAATTTTTTATTACACATTACATTTAAATAAAAAAAAAAAAAATAAATACATTGGGGGGAATGAATATACATTCATATGCTGTCATACAGTATCACTGATACATGTGCTTTTAGCTTTTAGATGTTGAGACAAAGGCCGTATCTGGTTTTCACAGTTTTACTAAATATAATCAGATTCCAGATATCACAAAAATCAGATATGGACCAAAAGTCTTAAGGCTAAAGTGTTTGGAATGTTATTTAGTATGTACTGGTTTTGCCTGATTAAAAACTATTTATCTTTATTTAAAAACAGCTGATGTTCGGGGCCGACTGCATCCTACCAGTAATGTGCTGGGTATAAATTAACGCTATAGAATTAAAAATTATATATAATAATAAATGCTGTATAAAGGCACATATTATTGCACATTTTAATTGCACAAGGGGGGTCATTTACACTCTCAGGAAAAAAAAAGGTACGGTTCTGTCGCTGGGGCGGTACCCTAAGGTACAAAAGGGAAAAGGTACATTCTTGTACCTTACCTACCCCTAAACAGTACATATTAGTTCCTTAAAGGTACATTTTAGTACTTTGAAAGTACATATTTGTACCTTTTCACTTTGTACCTTAGGGTACCGCCCCAGCACAGATCTGTACCTTTCTTTTCTAACAGTGTAACTGTTCATTAAATAGACTGCCTGGGGGAAGAAACTTCTTTTGCTTGGCTGTCCAGGGGTCTCATTTATAAATGTCGCGTACACACAAAATGGGCATATAAATATGCGCAAGCAATTTTTGCACGCTTGTATCCGGATTTACAGTTGTACGCACCATATGGACAGTCTAGAACATGCGTACAAACTCTTTTGGAGTGAGAAAAGTAATTAAGTAAACCATTTTAAACTGTTTTCATTTCGATATACATTTACATTAAATATTCCACTCTCATTAATGCAGATAAGCACTGAAATTACAAAAAGTAATGACAGAGAAGTTTAAAAAAAAAAAAAAAAAAAAAAAAAAAAAAAAATTGAATTTAGACATTTGCACTCTCAGAAAAAAAAAGGTACAGTTCTGTCGCTGGGGCGGTACCCTAAGGTACAAAAGTGAAAAGGTACATCTTTGTACCTTACCCACCCCTAAACAGTACATATTGGTACCTTAAAGATACACACTGGTACCTTAAAGGTACATATTAGTACTTTAAAAGTACATATTTGTACCTTTTCACTTTGTACCTTAGGGTACCGCCCCAGCGACAGAACTGTACCTTTTTTTCTGACAGTGTGTAGTGGATGTGCTCGATCACTTTTACTGTGGCATTCTATTTTTTAATGACAGCGAAGAGTGCACAATAACTCATATTTAAACTAAACTGCAGATCTCATGTTATGAGAAAATATTTTAGCGAGAACAATGCTAAATGTGGTGGTGGTTGGTATTGGTCGAACATTACATTGTCCAGTTTGAATAGAACCAATGACAATAGCTTATTGTAAAACCGCAGCTGCACGGAGGTGCTGACGTCGTGTGAAGGTATCTCCCCACATTATTATTATTATTAAAAAAAAAAAAAAAAAAAAACCTCTGTATTTAAAGGATACAACTGAAAGAAAATGGTAAGATTTGCACGTTTCCTTTTTAAAATACTTTCAATGCGCCTAGTCAGACAAATTTACTGTGCAATAAATATAGGCCTACATCTGTTTCCACTAAAAACACGTGTTCACCATATCGGCGTAACCGCATAAAGCTAATTTGTTCTGAATTGTTTAAAACAATTGAAATACTATTTGGCCACTGTAAAAGAATGAGATCAACTATATTCTAAAAATCAGAGAACTATGTTAAACAGTTTTGTTTTTATGGCTATTTTTTTTTTACATTTATTATAAAACATAAGGATACTGAAAAAACATTTAGCAATAAAAATTAATGTTTATGGCACAAATGGAATAACAGTCACTCGGTATTTCATATTTTGTTAATGTCTTGTTGTAACTTTGGCGGTGGACGGAAATATGCATAGAAATGATATGCAGATGAGGTTATGCATAGTAAAACTTGGCGATGTAATCTCCATATATGAATATTTCAGGGAGGAGACAGGGTGGAGATGCACATACGCACAATCTTCCCCGGACCGAAATTCTAAAGGGATTTTTGTGCAGGTTCTGGCGTACGCAAAATCTAGCTTTTGTGTGTACGTACATTCAAAAAGGGAATGACTTGAATGTGAGGGATCCAGACTGATTTTCTGAGCCCTTTTCTTTACTCTGGATATACACACTAATTGAAGGGTGGGCAGGGGAGCACCAATAATCCTCATTGCAGTCCGAACCGTTCTCTGTAATCTTCTAGTATTGCTTACTTCTGGCATTAAAATATTATAAAGGAGCTTACTGACTGACAGTGTTTTAAAACACTGAGTAGCAAGTCAGGTATCCATGAACAAATCTTCAGTGTCTCCTCTACAAGTCTTTAAAGAAACCGCAGCACAATCACTGACATCAGTTTTTTTTGAAGATGCTGGTTCTGTAAAAAGAACAACAGAAAACTTTATTATTTATTTCATTTATCCTTTATTTTTGGTACAAGACATTTGCTGATCATTCTTTAGTGAAAAAAGTGGACAATTAAAAAGAATACATTCACCACCTTACAAATGCTGTGCAGATCTGTTTCAGGTGATCCAATCATAGTTTTTCCTCGAATCTAAACTACATTTTCTAACCAGAGAAATATACTTTAGAACGGAGTATAAATATATAAATTTAAGACCTTTTAAAGATCTTGTCTTACTTCCATTATGTTTTAAGCCCAGAAATTATACTTGTGAAATCACAGGACCTTACTGTGTGTTTGTAAATGTGCAATGAAGTGCAAAGAAAGTGCAAAAAAATCATGCAACATCTCTCCCAAATATACTTGAATTTTAATTGAATTTACCCAGCTCTGAAGATCTGTGAAAAGATGTACAGGTTGAAACCCTGAAAGCTCAAAAAGCATCTCTAAGCTTTTATATTGAATACTGTAAATAAATCTGACAAACAAGTTTATCATCATTATAAAATAAAACCACTTTTTTGTGATTTTCACTCGACAACAGCAGCTTTGCTTGAGAACATTTTTTATTCATTCTTAGGGATATGGAAGTTCTTAAGAGCACATCTAAATTGTCCTAGGTTTAGGCGCTACTTTTAGCATTAAAATACTTGGCGAATTAAGTTTAGATGAAAAAAAAATCCTAAAATTAGGAATTACATTACTCCCAAATTTCCACATTTTTCCTTCTTTTTTTCCCCCTCCCCTTTAATTTTTTTTTTTTTTTTTTTTAAAGGGAATACAGCACCAGATCTTTAGAACTGCTGCACTGCTCATATCCATCCATAAAACAATACAAGTAATACTTGCCTTTTTGCATCTCGTCCTCTAGAAGAGATACACCACCAAGATGACTGGAAGAATCAGCAAAGTATACAGCCAGTGTTGTTCAGAGGAGTTTCGAGGTTTTGGAGTGGCATGTGATGGCACTTCAGTGAGGGATAATGCTGGTTCTGTAAAATACAGCGAAGGGTATTCCTACATTTTTCTGCTGTTATATTAACAATATAGTTAGTGGCATATAATGGTCACAATTATTTCTGGGCCAATATATCACCAAACAAAAAAACTTGACAGGCCTAACTGACCAATACTACTTCAGAAACTGCTATCATATGCCAAATCAAAATTTTTACACAAATTATCCAAGAAATTATGATTCTTTACATCAATAAGATAACCTAATGTTATCAAGGCTTTAGCAAAAAGCATTTGCCTGTTTGGATTCAATGCAAAAAAAAAAATGCTTTGTCTCAGGGACTCTTGTAACTTATTTTACAACTTTATTAGCACAATCATTGAGCTGTTTATGATTTTTATAAACCAGATTCTGGAACACTACAAGCAAACAGATATATTATAGTAATATCCTTACTTTTGACAACAAGTGTAGCTTTAATGTCATACACCTTCTCCCCGATGACTTGTATTTTATAGCGGCCTGAGTTATTGGAGCTGACATTCTGGAGAATCAAGATTCTTTCTTCAATTTTCAGTAAGACTCCAGGATTGCTCATGGCATTACAGTCCCCACAATGTTCGCAGTGACAGTACTGTGCCAAAAGATAATTTTTCACATGTTCTCCTGTAAACGTTATTTTCACTTGATCGACTCTGTCCAGTTTTGCCGTTTCCAAGGATATGTTAACATTTTGTCCATAAGTTGCCTCCAACTTCTGCTCAACTTCACACAAAGCAACTGTTGGAGACAAAAAGAAAAATGTGTACTATGGTCTAGAACAAAAAAAAAAAAAAAAAAATCTCATGCAGTTATCACAATTACCTAATTTGCTAATAAACCAGTTTTACAGATTACAATAAAGACTACTTGATAATGAAATGTCTGAATAATTAAAAAAAAAAAAAAAAAAACACTCTTTAATTCAACACAAACACACAATACTTTTCCAGTACTTCAAAGCTCTAAATACTATCCAGTTTAAATGTTTTTAATGTGATGACCAAAACACATTTTGTTTTACAGGTTGCCCCATTTGTAAAACCCAACATTTCAAAACATTCAATTTATTACGAGAGTAATGAGGAAACTAATTTTCTCTGATCTTTTAACATACTATAGAAACTACAGAAATAATCTCAATAATAAACGGAGCAATTCCAATAAAGATCACTTAGTAAGTACTATCAACACTCAATATGAATGTATAAGCCGTCGTCAACATACAGTTTAAAAGGCATATGAAATGTAACAATATCCTAACCCCATAACCTCTCAACCATAACCCGCAACTGCCTCAATAAGCAACTTATGTCCGCGTTTAATAAAAGAATTGCAAACTCTGCTGGAAGTCCAGTTTTATAGCTTAATAAAAAAAACAAAAAACGAGCATCATTCATTTAACGTTAACCCGAAACTCTTACCTGTCATTAGCACGAAGACAAACAACACGAAATAAAATTTCATCTTTAATTAAAATCTGGAAAATCTCTAAAATCAGCTTCAAAATACGCAACGTCTGAATTTTTTTTAAAAAACAAAAACGTCAATGAAAAAAGAACAGATGCTAACAGCTAGCTGGCTAGGTTATGCCCCCGCTCAGCTCTCCGTAACGCAATCACAGCGCATGTGCGAGAGAGTCATATCTGCTTGGGAAAGGCCCAAACGCTTTCGGTATCAACTTTATTGCGAATTTGTTATCGGCTTCGGTATTGGAGCGGTGTGACTAGCATATGTCAGTTAGAAATATACGGAAAGAGTTATATTAATGTATGATACATACCTGTTTGTTATATTCACGCGGCCAGTTTCAGATCTAACTAAACTGATATTCAGAAAAAAAGATTTACTTTATGCAGGCTGTCGAAGTGAGATTCTATACTATATTTAATACTGTTTCTCAAACATGCTAAATAGGTAATGTAGGCTACAATATTAACTTACGTCATATTTTATTATTAATCTGGCTCATAATTCCATTATCGATGTAAATATTCATCGTGTATACTAAAGTAATACAGATTACATACTTTCAGATGGCAAAATTCTTTACTTACTGCGATATTGTAGGTTACCATCATGGTGTAATGGCTACGGTTTAACAGGCTGAATCATCTTCTTTTATTTTTATTGGTGGTTCGCATAGACTCCGTCTTTGTTGGCGTTTGGAGGCAGAAACAGAACGTGGCAAACGTTGATTGGTTCTTAGCTCTAGAATGCATTTTTGAAAGGCTGCTCGCTACATGTGACGTCAGCTGTAGCGGTTGCGGCTCCGCCCACTGAGTGGTAAAAAGACTGAGCGGTAGCTTTGGGTTCAACGTGAATGTTGCGACAGAGCACCCACAACACAACAAAGAAAAATCGATAATTTTGACCCATGTATTTTTGGCCGTCGCTGTAAATATACCTGTGCTACATAAGACTAGTTTTGTGGTCCAGGGTAAAAAATCTTTAAGTTTCACAGGCCGTCCAATAAGATTTGAGCATTACATCACGTGGCCACAACAAGGATAGGGGGTTGTAGCCAGAGGGGATACAGCTCAGACCAGAAACTAACAATGAAATGAATTGTTCTACCTATTAGATTGTGTTTTATTAACATCTACACCAACCCTAACCCTAAACGTAGCCCTTACTATAATACAAAAACAGTATTATTGCTGTACAGTGTGACAAAAATAACATTAGATTGATGTGCGTTTGCCCAATCCAGGAAAGGAAAGGAAGGGAAAGGACATGTGGCCAAGTATGGTGATCCATACTCGAAATTTGTGCTCTGCATTTAACCCATCCAAGCACACATACACACACACACACACACAACACACACACACACACACACACACACACGCACACACACACACACACACACACACACACAAATAATTCACTGGATGAACTCAGTTTAATTGAGGGCAGGATTTCCATCCAATAAATATGTGTAACCTCAACTCATAAAAAACAAATTCATGCAATAAAATGTAACTGGGTGGGGCCAACTCAATTTGATCAAATGTAGTTTAAATGAAAATGGTATGACACAATTATTTCATGTTCATGAACTCAAACTAAAATACTTAATTGAAAACAAAAGGTTGAAATCTTTCTATACTCTAAAAAAATGATACATTTGATTTACTTACATTTAAGCAATAATCAATTTGTTAAGCATTAGCCATGAGATTGCTTATATCCATAGCATATCCAAAGCAGTTGTTTATTTTATTATTAAAACAACTTTAACTCATGTTAGCAGGTCTTCAAACCAAGCACATGCTCTACACTTCACCACAATGGCAACCCACCAAAACAAAACATACCAGAAACTGTTTTAAATAAACATAAAACCATTAAACATTAGCAAGTATCCCCATTGCATCATCTTAATAAAAGATGCATAAAATAACATTTCATTTCAATATTTACTCTCTCTAACCAGTCCCATGCAAAGCACAGTAGGAAGGGGAAATCCACTTTCTAGTTACACAAGTAAAATCATTTATGTACTCTCAACTCAAATTAATTAAGTAAAGTGGTTGTTAGAATTGTGTTGGATTAACTTCATTTACTTAAGTAAATTGAACAAGCTACTTAATTGAAACTTTTATTGTTTTTATTGAAACTCTTTTTTTTTTTTAATTAAAATATTGAGTTGAGCCAAAATCAAACAACAGTTTCAAATCAGTTTAACACAATACAGTTGTTTAAATGGGAAACTTAACACAATGGTGTTAAATTATTATTATTATTATTATTATTATTTTAAATAAACTGAATAGTGTGGTAGAATCTTTCTTTTTTTTTTTTTTTTTTTTTTTTTGAGTGCAAGAGTAAAAATATGAGGTTTTAAAGGTTTGGTTTGTTTGTTCTCTTTTCTTTTATTTGTTACAAATAAATGATGATAAATAATAAATTATTTCACATTTTTGACATGTATTTGCATTTCAGGTCATCATTTGTTCTAGTCCTGATAATTATAAGGTGTTTGTCGATGGTGAACCAACTCAGACTTACAGCCATCGTTACACTAAACTGGAAGAGACTGATGTTTTGGAAGTTAGTGGAGACCTGAAGCTGAGCTTTGTGCAGGCCTGACAAGGATTTCATTCAGGTCTACACTGTTAGAACTTACCAGGCTTTTTACAGTAACATACTGTTGCCAGCTAGTTACTGTAGGTCAGGGGTGCTCAACCCTGTTCCCAGAGATGTACCTTTCCTGCAGAGTTCAGCTCCAACCCTGAACCAACTAATTAGGATCTGAAGGAGCGCTTGATAATTACAGACAGATGTGTTTGATCAGAGTTGGAACTAAACTCTGCAGGAAGGTAGATCTCCAGGAACAGGGTTGGGCACCCCTGCTGTAGGTATTTTATAGTAAATTACTACAATGGCTGTTTGAAGATACATCATTAAAAGGATCTATTAACTCACTTAAGTCACACAGCCTTAGATGAGCATCAGATGTAAATAACAGATGAACATATTAAATCTGTCAAGATCTCACCAGAGGAGAACACAAACACCATTATTACACCACTTTAACTTTTATTTCTGTCATCTGTCTAAGATCTTATTGAGAATTAACACAGGTTTAGCAGTTCACAGTGGTTTATGTTTTAAGTCACCATTATGGTGATGCTCTAGTTGGACTCCTGACCCTTGACTGTCTTTTGCATTTTTTTTTTTTTCCTCTTTCATTAATTATTTTAGTGATTTATAATGCTTGTTTATGCAATGATTTTCTGATATCTTAAGATAATATATTTTCTTCTGACGACAGAAATTGCATCAAAAGTAGTTTGTTTTAATAATGATAATGTACTTTATAAGATAAGTATGGTAAAGTGAATGCAGAAGTGATAAGAGAAATGAACCTTTTCGAAGCTTCGAATCAATTGAACCAATTGCTTCGGAAAATGATACGAAGCGCTCGAAACACCACACACTAATGACGCCCGCTGGTCATGTGTGTAAATGCAACAAAACTTGGGCTAAAACATGCACAAATACAGCTTTGCAAATGTTTTATTAAAAGTATAATACATTAAATGCAATTAAAAGTAATAAAATACCATTAAATATGAAGCGTCTGTATAATACGTGGTTTTAAAATTATATTAATTTGAAGGGCTTGTTTATTTGTTTTATGGAGAGCTTGTATACAGAGGACAATAGTAGACTATTAACTACTTCTCGTCCTTTTAATTACACATATGTCTTGTTAAAAGTGTCTACGAAATGTTGCCGCTGGGGGGTGATCTCAATGAACTTGTATGATTCACGGGTTCACATCAGAAATTGCCTCCAAACTGCACTGTAAAAAAAAATCCCATAAAAAACGGTAAAATTCCGGCAGCTGGGGTGCCGGAAAAAAACCGTAAAATAACAGGCACATTAAATAACAGTATTTTTCCGTAATTCAAAAAACAGTTTTTTTCTGTAACAATCTTTACACAAGATTTTCTGTATTTTCTTGAGCTTTTAATATTCAATATGGAACTTTACTTAAATATTGAGGAAAGTTACGTAAAAAAACATGAAATTATCCATTTTGAACACTGCTTTAATTCAAATAATCAGCCATAAAACAGTGTTTTAATAATTTATTCATCTGCAAGAGTATAACATCTCAAATGCAAGAATATCAATATAGCATAACTGCAATTTACTTATATTCTTTGTTTAAAACTACAACAATATAATAACTGCAACAATATTCAAATATACAAATTACTCCAAAAGTTAAAATTTCTGCAACAACACAATTTATAACTGCAACAGTATAAAACTATTTAAAAAAAAATCAAAGCTGCAGCAATATACAATAAAAGGAATTTTTCAAATCTGTAAAAATGTAACAATTTGATAAACAAATCCGAACGACCTGGGAACAGATGAATTCATCTTGACAACACATAAGGCATGGACAAAAAAAGAAATTATGAAACCACGAAAGCAAATGATCGCCAACTATATTAAGCCTGCTAGGCAATGAAGGATGATCTGACTCTCAAAGTTTTTAGTCCATCCATTCATAGTCCGCAATCTTGCTAATCAATGAAAGAACCTTCGGACTGACTGCTGTTAGCTTTCTTGATGTGGTCTTCTCCACTTTTGATCCCTTCTCAGGGTTCATCTTAAAAAGGCATCTGTTCAATGAAAAAAATCATTAGTAATAAAACATAGACTGTAACATATTGTGACGATGTCGGAGGAGACGACATGAGAGCAGTAGATCCAAATGCAGGAGGTTTATTAGGAAAAAACAGACAAATCCAAAACGGCAGGCGAGAGCGTAATCGAGAGGCAGGCAAGGTCACACAAACAGGAAAGCAGTCCAAAACAGGCAAACAAAACAGAACAGTAATCCAAAAAACGGTAGTCAGGTAGCAAGCACAAGGGTCATAACCATAAAGCCAAAAAACATGAGAAAAAGAACGCTTGGTAAGGCAGTAAACTGGCAATACTTCGCGGGGAATGATTGCAACTGAGCTGTTTAAATATGGTGTCAAACAGGAAGTTACCAAAGAAGAAGTGAGTGGTTAGTATTCTGGAGAGAGCTCCCTCTGGTGGCTGGGTGAAGGGTAGTCCGTTACAGAATCCCCCCCTCTACGAACGCCTCCGGGCGTTCTTCTCTTTGGTCTACCCCTAGGACGTGGTGCTGGGCGGTTAGGATGTCGTCGGTGAAACTCCTGGGTCAGAGATGGGTCCAGTATGTCCTTAGAGGCCACCCAAGATCTCTCCTCTGGTCCATAGCCCTCCCAATCCACTAAATATTGCAACTGACCCCCACGGCGGCGAGAGTCCAAAATCTCGTTAACCGAGTAGGCAGGGGCGCCATCAATCTCCAAGGGTGGAGGAGGCTCGGGGACCGTGGTGTCGGGGTCAGATGCCGAGTGAACCGGTTTCAGGAGGGAGACATGAAATGAAGGAGAAATGCGATAATCCGGAGGTAGTTCAAGGCGATATGTGACTTCATTGATTTGTCTGAGGATTTTAAAAGGTCCAACATACCTTGGAGCAAGTTTCTTGCTTGGCAGTCGTAGTCGGAGATCTCGGGTGGCTAGCCAGACTCTCTGGCCGGGTTGATAGTTGGGGTGGGGACGTCTCCTGCGATCTGCTTGAATCCGTTGGGATCGGATTGCTCTTTGTAGCCTCACATGAGCACTGTCCCACACCCGTTCGCTGCGCTTGATCCAGTCGTCCACCGACGGCACCGTAGATGGTTCTCCTGACCAAGGAAACATAGGGGGTTGGAAGCCCAGCACACACTGAAAAGGGGTAAGGCCTGTGGAGGAATGTGTGAGGGAGTTCTGAGCGTATTCCGCCCAGGGGAGGAAATCACTCCACTTGTCTTGTTCCCTGCTGCAGTACGCTCTAAGGTAACGTCCAATTTCTTGATTGAGCCTTTCGACCTGGCCATTCGCCTCAGGATGATAACCCGAAGTTAAACTGACGTTTATGTCTAGTTGTTTGCAGAATGCCTGCCAGACCTTGGAGGTGAACTGGGGGCCCCGGTCAGAAACAATATCCTCTGGGATGCCGTAATTCCTGAATACATGTTGAAACAATTCGAGGGCGGTTTCCATGGCTGTGGGTAATCCTTTCAGAGGTATTAGCCTGCAGGCCTTAGAAAAGCGATCTACAATCACTAGGATGGCTGTGTAACCATGGGAATTTGGTAAGTCCGTAATAAAATCTATGGATAAGTGTGACCAGGGGCGGTGTGGAATGGGTAGGGGTTGTAACAGTCCAGCGGGGAGTTCTCGTGGTGTCTTAGTTTGAGCACAAATGGTACATGACTTAACGAAGCTTATAATATCTCTGTTCATGGTTGGCCACCAGAAGGCGTTACGTACCAAAGTCGTTGTTCGATGGATTCCTGGATGGCCGGAACCTAGAGAGGTGTGGATCCATTGGAGGGTCCGAAGACGGAGAGCTTGGGGAACATATTGTCGGTTGGGTGGGCATTCTGGTGGGGTAGGTTCCTCCTGTTGGGCTCGTTGGATCTCCTCCATCAGATCCCAGCTGATCTGCGCGATGACCACTGAGGGTGGAAGGATGGGAACAACGGTTTGTTCGCCCTGGTCTATGTCATGTCGACGGGAGAGTGCATCCGCTTTGAGATTTTTACTGCCTGGTCGAAAAGTGACTGAAAAGTTGAAACGGGTGAAGAACAGAGACCAGCGAGCCTGTCTGGGATTCATACGCTTGGCTCCTTTGATGTATTCAAGATTTTTGTGATCAGTGATAATCTGAAAGGGGTGAGTGGATCCCTCGAGCCAGTGACGCCATTCTTCTAATGCTGCCTTCATGGAGAGCAACTCCTTATTACCCACATCATAATTTCTTTCTGCGGCGGTTAGCTTGCGGGAGAAGAACGCACATGGGTGTAACTTGCCAGGACTGCCATGACGTTGGGATAGCACTGCACCAATACCACAATCAGAGGCGTCAACTTCAACGACGAAGGGAAGTTGTGGGTCAGGATGTCTCAAGATGGGGGCCGTGGTAAAGCTGGCCTTGAGACCCTCAAAAGCTCTGACTGCTGCCGGGTTCCACCTGAGCTTAGTGGGCTTGTTCTTTAGAAGTGAAGTCAAGGGGGCTGCGATGGAACTGTAGTTACGAATAAATCGGCGGTAAAAGTTGGCAAATCCGAGAAATCGCTGAAGTTCCTTCACGGTCTTGGGAAGAGGCCATTCTGTGACTGCTTGGGTCTTAGATTTGTCCATCTCAACTCCGTGATGGCTAACGATGTAACCCAGGAATGTCGTTTTACTAATGTGAAACTCACATTTCTCAAGCTTGGCATAGAGCTGATGTTGTTGTAAGCGTGCCAGAACGGTCTTAACATCCTTGATGTGTTGGTTCAAATCAGGAGAATATATCAAGATATCGTCAATGTAGGCGATCACACATTTGTTCAAAAGGTCCCGGAAGATCTCGTTGATGAAGGATTGAAAGACCGAAGGCGAGTTGGCTAGCCCGTACGGCATAACGAGATATTCATAGTGCCCTCTAGTGGTCAGGAAGGCAGTTTTCCACTCGTCCCCCTCTCGGATACGAATTAGGTTGTAAGCACTTCGGAGATCGAGTTTAGAGTAAATTCGTGCTTCACGTAACTGCTCCAGGGCTGAGGGGACTAGTGGTAGAGGGTACCGATACTTAACTGTGACGTTATTTAACCCTCGATAGTCAATGCAGGGACGCAGACCGCCGTCCCTCTTCTCCACAAAGAAGAATCCTGCGGCGGCTGGTGATGTAGAAGGTCGGATGTAACCTGATGCTAGGGCCTCTTCGATGTAAGTCTCCATGGCTAGTGTTTCTGGACGTGAAAGGGGGTACACCTTGCTTTTCGGCGGGGACATGTTAGGTAACAACTCGATTGCACAGTCCCAGGGTCGATGTGGAGGAAGTTGCGTGGCCTTTGATTTGCTGAATACTTCTGCAAATTCTGAATAAACCTGGGGCAGAGGAGTTTGGACTTGGTTTTCGGGACTCTCAACACTAGTAGAGAGGCAGGGATATGTCCGGGTCTTGGTTAGACAGTTGTTAAGACAATATGTCGACCATTTAGTGAGTTCACCACGATTCCAGGAAATGCTAGGATCGTGAACGGCTAACCAAGGGTGGCCCAAAATGACTTGGTATTTGCATGAAGGCACTACGTGGAAGGTGATGGTTTCCTTGTGGAACAATCCAATATGAAGAGTAACGGGTCGTGTGGTGGCAGTAATTCCAGAACCGATGGCGCCGTTGTCTATTGTTGTTATGTTAATGGCAGGCACACATGGTAAGGTATGAATCTTGAGTTTGTCAGTGAGTTCCTGGTTGATGACATTGACTGCTGATCCGGAGTCCACTAATGCTGAAACACATTGAATAGCAGTATCAACGGAGAGTTCGCATTCTAGAAGAAAACTGCGTTGCTTAGGATTAGGAAGTTCAATGGTACTCACACTGTAACGAAGCGTAGGGTTCTTCTTGGTCTTGTGTGGACAGGTGGCATTGCGGTGATTCTCTTCTCCGCAATAGTAGCAACGGTTTTCCCGCTGGCGACGATCTCGTTCCTCTGAAGAGATGTGTGTGGAAGCGATCTGCATCGGCTCTGGAGTATCAGGCTGTGACTGGGTTGGTACAGGATTGGCTGACACAAATCTACGTGTTCGGGGTGTGTTGCGCATCAGATTGTCGATCTTAATGGCGATTGTAATGAGCTCATTAAGAGAGGAATCCACAGTTTTACAGGCCAACTCGGCTTGTAATTTGGAATTGAGTCCCCGTTTAAACACAGCCTTGAGTGCTACTTCATTCCACTTGCTTTGCGCTGCCAGCGTTCTGAATTCTATGGCAAAATCTGCCGCGGTACGATCTCCTTGCTTTAGATCTAGAAGTTGATCGGAAATATCCTGTCCTCCCTCTGGATATTCAAAGACTTCATGGAGCTGAGCAAGGAAGTGATCGAACGACGATCGCATGCCTGAATCACTCTCCCAAACGGCGGATGCCCAGTCTAAGGCTCGTCCAGTTAACAACGACATCATTACGGCACATTTCTTGGTATCTTGATCGTACGCGTCCGGCTGAGTATCAAAAAAAATCTTACACTGACGGATGAACCCTCTACATAGTCCCGGGGAACCATCAAACTTGTCAGGTAAAGCAGGTCTTACCGGCGTGCTGTGTGGAGCGGGGAGAGAGCGGATGTATTGTGTGAGGCTGTCGTTGGCGCTCTTAAGCTGCATTAGCTGCTCCTGATACCCCGCAAGCATCTCACTCTGATAGGCTAACGCTGCTTGCAATTGAGAAACCTCCGCTGGATCGCTGTGCGGCGAAGTATTCTGTGACGATGTCGGAGGAGACGACATGAGAGCAGTAGATCCAAATGCAGGAGGTTTATTAGGAAAAAACAGACAAATCCAAAACGGCAGGCGAGAGCGTAATCGAGAGGCAGGCAAGGTCACACAAACAGGAAAGCAGTCCAAAACAGGCAAACAAAACAGAACAGTAATCCAAAAAACGGTAGTCAGGTAGCAAGCACAAGGGTCATAACCATAAAGCCAAAAAACATGAGAAAAAGAACGCTTGGTAAGGCAGTAAACTGGCAATACTTCGCGGGGAATGATTGCAACTGAGCTGTTTAAATATGGTGTCAAACAGGAAGTTACCAAAGAAGA
>CM070014.1:15683507-15725261 GCA_036247105.1 Cirrhinus mrigala
TTACAAAACAAACATACCTTTCAAATAATGCATCTGTCCAGTTCAAATAAATGTAACCTTTCTACAGGTTCCCTGTGTCTCTGATCACGGAGGATCAGAACTCCTGCCAGAAACCCACACTGAAGCAGCACCATTGGACGATTCTGGCTGGGATGTAGACTTTTGATTTGTACAGTGGTGATATGGATGATGTAATTTGAAAAAAAAAAAAAAAAAAATAGGACTCTGGTGTTTATTTTGCATTAACTTTGCAGTTGCAAACCAATGTAGACGACAGGACACAGCTTCAGGATTTAACAATCAACGCTGGAATTACATTGCACTTCAAATGTGTCTCTAACAAACGCACAAAATGCAAATGTACATCATTCCAATAAATTTCTTTGTATGGAAGCTTATTTCTGCCACAGAATAAAAATATACAAATAGTATTTATATTTCACTTTTTTCAGAATTGCATGATATTACATCACTAATTTTTTTTTTGCCTATGAAATGTTGCCAAAAATTTCACTGACAATGACAAAGATCATCCCCTTTGTATAACCACCATCCCAGTTATATTAATAATGTTGTATATTATGTAAAAAGTATCATTCATTTCCTCTGACATAACATTAATTTGCTGTGTGACTGCAATGGCGGGCACAGACCTCTAGAGGGGTCTGTGCTTAGGACTTCATAAAATTACTCACATAAAGTTTTTTTCACAGATTTCAAATCATTTTATAAAAAAAGTGCAAAATGAAGTTCATTTTCAATAACAGAACAAAAAGCTCCTCTATGACCCCATAGTCTATCAAAAAATATTTAAAGAGTCCATAGCTTTATAAAAACGAAAATCAATTAAAAGCCTTGATTTTATCATAGCTATAAACACCTGTAAACAATTCAAATGTATTTGACTCCTAAAAGAACAGCTACATCTTCAGCTTTTTCAAAACTTGGGCCAGCCACTTTGACTAAACGTCCAATTGTTATAATCTTGGATTTAATGGACGTTGCAGTCAGTGTCCCAAATCTACCTAAGATGTCTGATCGTGATCCGTAAATCAGGGGTTCTTTCAATAGCTAGAATAAAGACAATGCAAAATCAATTCTTTTCACTTGAAAGAGGTCCCATACATTAAAAAGATTCCTGTGGAACTCCGGCATCCTGGTTGTGTGGATTTTTTGGGGAGCTAACAAAAACAAGGACTTATCCAAGCTTCAGCAGTCCTTAAAATCATACTGGACACTGGCCTCCAGCTTAAGTTCTCTGGACCAGTGAAAAATCGCTGTATAAACTGTAATTGAAAAGCTGCAGTCCTACTTTTTTGTAAATGTACAAGTCCTTGTCCTCCTTCTATCTTTGGTAAGTATAATACATTATGTGGTACCCAACGCATTTTTTTCCCAAAAAAAAAAAAAAAGTCTATTAGAATGGATTGGATTTTCGCAGGTAAACATGCAGGTGGTTCAATACAAGCCAGTCGGTGCCATAAAGAAGAAGCCACCAAATTATTCATAATGAGGGTACATCCTCTATATGATAAATTCCTTACAATCCATTTCCACTTCATTTTTTTTTTTATTTTTTATTATTCCTTCCTGATTTCTTTGAACAATCATTTCATCTCCTAAAAACACTCCTAAATATTTAACCATCTTTTATCCAGGTTAACCCATTTGGGAGTATTGGTACTTCTTTCCCACTTTCCTACTAACACTGCTTCGCTTTTACCCCAGTTAATTCTTGCTGAAGAAATTATTTTAAAATCCCTCAATGTTTTTAATAACGTATCCACATCATTCTGCTTATTGAGTATTATATACTCAATAATATACCCATTATTTTAGAAACATCAAATAAATCTCTTATTACATGGATGTTATCAAAATTTGATCTTCCAGGTACACAGTAAGACTGACCAGGGTGGATTACTTCCTCCAAAACAATTTATAGTCACAGCACAACAAAGATACAGCTGGCCAGTATCTTCAGAGAGAGAGAAAGAGAGAGAGAGAGAGAGAGAGAGAGAGAGGGAGAGAGAGAGAGAGAGAGAGAGAGAGAAAATCAAGTATGTTAATGTCAGTGAAAATGTCAAAAACATTTTTTGTTTGTTTTTGTTTTTTAAAGAAACGACTACAACGACTACTAAACTGTGAAGAAATCATATTTTCAGTGCTGTTGACGGAGTTCAGTTTTTCATTCAATATTATTTATTAAAACGTGACGGGACATGCAAAGTAAACTGATAAAAATCTAAAATAGTTTAGGTGTTTCTGGTGAATTAAATCTGTCAATTAATGTGATTAATTAAAGTTCAGTATAATATCATTATGATAACTCACGCGTCATACAGTTTTCCAGTTCTGTACAATTTACAGACTTCCTGGAGATGTTGCCAAAAAATATGTTGAAGCGCATAATTAGATGAGGAAGTTTTAGGAATACCTAGAGAAGTTTGTTGAGGCTTGGCCCCGGGCAGGCTGACTTCAGAGGGGGAGCGAGGGCGTGTTTGTGTGAGAAGCTAAACACTGGCTCTGGGGTCCGGGAGGGATTTACCACAGTCTGAGGAGAATAGACAAACTTTTGGAGGACGGGTGACCCAGATTCCACACACAGGTAAGAGCTGGTTTCATAAAACTTCCACAAACTATGTACAAATGCAACGATTTCGTACAAAAGTAGAAAAGCCGTCGTAGTTGTTAAAGAAAAAACGAAGAATTTCGATAAACGGAAGAAGCTGCCAAATTCATCAATGGAAATCCAGTTCATTCATTCATCATTCACTCTCAAGTCCAGTTTGTAATTCAGCGTTCGGTCTGTTTAGCAACACATCAGTCCTTAATGCGTATGTAACATGCAAACATCGTCTTTTGAGTGAGTGAAATGATTTTGTATGAACTCTCTTTTAAAGTTGGGCGTCAGCGCGTTACACGTGCATGTATTTTGTAAACAAGTTGAGGCGCGCTCTCATAAATGCCGAAATTACGTATAAACGGGCTACTTTTCAACTTTTTACTTAAAAGATTAAACTATTGACAATCTAGGATATTGTTAATAGAGTTTCCTTATAATTCATAACAGTATTTCAATGATTTTTGGGACAACTGTATGTAATTGTAGTTTTTCCACATTCGTTTTAACGTTGTTAAATGTGAGTTTCTCGCGTTTCTATGTTAAATTACAGTAAGTGCACAGTTATTGTTGAATAGGCTGCTTTGAATAACTATATATAATAAGTATATATAGTTTTACGTAATGATTCGTTTCTCTGTGTTTATGTCATGCCGGGTCGTTTTGGATGTGTTTTTGTCAATTATCTAATGAGGTAAGGGCGTGCTTTCTGTATATCAAGAAAATAAAACCGCAAAACGCTTCCAGCAAAACAGTGCTGTTGACATACACTGCTGTAGAACGAGAGCCAGATTTGGTCGCCAAGCACAACACCGGTGAAGCATTGTGCATGTATGTGGCATGTCTAGTCATGCTGATTAAGTTTGTGCTGGTGTAACATTCACACTATCAGATTCATGGGTTGTTTTGTAGTCAGGTTGGTGTTGGTAGGGAAATGTTTTAAAATGAGCCATAATTTGAGAGTAACATATTTCTGAGCAGCAAAGAAACCGTGAAAGCAACCTTTTGGATGAAACATGTTGTGAGGTGTCTTCAGGATATGATTATGATATTTCACAGAAGCGATATTGTGAAATATTGGAATGTATAAAAACATATTTCCACTATACAGGTTGACACAGTTACATTTCACTGTATATTACATCAGACATAAGGATGCATCACTGCTTTTCCACATTTTTCTTCCACTCCCAGGCAGTTAATTTGTCTGCAGTGATGCAACACCCACCCCAATCCCTTTTCCCTCTCCTCTCCAGAACTTTTCAGTGTGATTCTATGTTCTTCATGCTTCATTTGGGAATCACAGCCAGAGAACACCCGGGCCATTCTCTCACTCACCCCCTCCTTCATTCATTAACCATTGGGCAGGCGCTCAGGCGATCTCCTGCGCTCTCATTCCCTGCCTCCTCATCATATTCCCTTTCAAATCCACTGGAATGCCACTTCCAGAGTCCACTTCATATGACATCATATCCTGTGAACCTGCTATTTCACCTGTCTTGTTTCATCCACTGCCAGAGGTATGTTTTTGCTCAAAGGTTGCTCATTTGTAGCTTAGAAGACATTAGGGGTGTGACAAGACACTTATCCCACGAGACGAGATGAGACACGATACTGGGTTCATGAGAACGAGACGAGACAAGATTTTTAATCTTTTCTTAAGAAATCCTCAATGATGACATATATAGGGAAAATAGTCTTTTATTCAACTGAAAAAGACAAAATGCAAAAAAATGTAGGTGCATTTTGAACTTTATGAAATTAAACTTCCGTTTTAATAAATTATATGCAGTAATAACATTTAAACAAGAGCTTCATGATTCTGGATAAATTGAGAATCCCAGTTGTTATTAATAAATTGGAGACCATGATTGTCTTACGATTCTGGAGAAAAAAAAGATTAGAAAACTAAACAAAATAACATAATTTACTGGTGGTTCTGACAAACTGTTCATTGCTTAAGTCTTTTAAAAACATATGTTCATTTTAAAACAAAAAACAAAAAAACAAATCATTCAATGAAGGAGTCAGTGTCTTACTTCATTAAGACTTGTTTGACTATTGAAATCTGAATGAATGATTCAATGACATATTTTTTTTAAACGGGCAGTTGTTGCCACCTCCTGGCGGAAGAGGATAAGCGTTACTATACATACAAGTGTTAAGATACTTTCGTTTCGTTTTAATCGCTACTGTAGACAATAAGCGTTTATACCCCAACTATAAACTTTTATCCCAGTACTTCTACTATTTAAATGTCTGTAACACAGAAACAATGATTATAATGTGGTTGAAAAGACTGTTTGTGTTGCTTTTTCTGCGTTCACATTTTCTCCGACCCTCTGATTCATTAACATGGGCAGTGACAAAACATGTTTCTCACGCTCCACTGACACTGGCGATGTGAAACAGTCATAACAGACATAGCTAAATCGTTGTCATTCAGGAATAAGATCGCGTGGGTGTTTGAATCGAGATTGCGATATTTTAAGGATTAATTGAGCAGCTCTAATGTAAACACTGTAAAATGTTTTGCCAGGATATTGTCACGAGATCTCGCGAGATCCGATGTGTCTCACGAGATCTCGTACTACCAGATCTTGTCACATCCCTAGAAGACATACAATAATTGAGTTCTCATTCCAGTGTTGTTACTGTTAAACTATTTAAAACTATTTTAATTGATTAAAGCTAAAATCAAATATAAATAATAGATGAAAAAGCATCATATGATCCGGGTACACAGCATCACATGAAATGCTGTCTTTTCTGAAATAAATATTAAAATATTTAAGTTGAAAATAAAGTAAATTAAAGATAAATAAATAAAAAAAATAATAATAATAAAATAATAAAAATGGTAATATTTACACATATTTACAAGAAACACATAAACAAGACATGAAAACTGAAATGAAATGAAAACATCAATACTAAAATAGTACAAACTAAAACAACTAATAACTAAAATAACTCTCAGATCTTTCTCCTAAATTCTTACATTTGAAAAAGGAAATTACATTTCATTAAGTTGTTGTTATTGTTAACAAAAACTATTTAAAATATTTTAATTTATTGAAGTAAAGCTGAAACATACATATGAAAACTTGCTTAAGAAAACAAATGAAAATCCAAAATGCTGTCTTTTCAACCGGCAATAATAAATCCAAATTACTGAAACTAAAATGAAAGCAAATAGAAATAAAAAGAGTAGTAAACGATAAAAGCATGCAATATTTAATAAAAAAATTGAAAATTAACCCAATTACTAAAATTAAAACAAAAACTGAAAATATAAAAATAAAAGCTAATTCAAAACATTGACAATAGTTTAAACAATACTAAAATAATCTCAGAGTTCCCTAACTTTTCTTTAAATAAAAAAAAGAAGAAAGAACTGTAATATAGCACTATACAATGACAGATATTCAACTTAAAATGAATGAATTTGTCACAGTTTGAGACATTGTGGAGATCTTTTTTAAAACTCATGAGGAGACTTTTTTTTTCCACAAGAGGTAAATTTGAGAAGCATTTGAGATGTAAGCAAAGTCTTCATTTAATGTCATTAAAGGAGTAGTTCACTTCCAGAACAAAAAATGACAATGTACTCACACTACTGTCATCCAAGATGTTCATGTCTCTCTTTCTTCAGTCGTAAAGAAATTATATTTTTTGAGGAAAACATTTCAGGATTTCTCTCCTTATAGTGGTCTTCTATAGCTATCACTTCTGCAGCGATGTAGGATGATTTTGAAGTTGAAGAAGAAAATGAGATGGGAGTTTTTCGACCTACCCTAAGTCTCTTGAACTGAACTGCATGAGCATTTGAGGTTAAAAAGATATAAATTGTGTTTTTTTTTTTTTTTTTTTTTTAGAAAAAAACCGATCATTTTGCTAGATAAGACCCTTCTTCCTTGGCTGGGATCATTTAGAGCCCTTTGAAGCTGCATTTAAACTGCGTTTTGGATGTTCAAACTTGCGGGCACCATAGAAGTCCATTATATGGAGAACATTCCTGAAATGTTTTCCTCAAAAAACATAATTTCTTTATGACTGGAGAAATAAAGACATGAACAAATTTTTGTTCTGGAAGTGAACTTCTCCTTTAAGTTTTAAGGTTTTCTTTCCAGTGGGCTCTTTCAGATCTGGTGATTCTTAATCCTTAGATGACTGAACATCAGTTTTCACTCACCTACATTCCGTCACCTAACAGCAAGGTTTTACCTTACACACTTGGGAACTGATGTTCGTCCTGGATCCTGAATGTCTAACAATGTGCCTGTTGTTCTGAGCCCTGGGGTTTTCTTAGCTTTGTAAGAGGTTCAGACATCTTATGTGATAAGGACAACTTGGTTATAAATCAAACTTTGTTCTATACACCTGATTGGTACCTACTGAATTAATAATTATCTTTTGAGCAATTGGGTTTTTGCTAGGGTGTTGCAGTGCCATTGCTGAGATTTTCAAAGTAGTTTTTTTTACCATGTTGCTGTCAGTGTTGGGAAAAGTTACTTTTAAAAGTAGTCCATTACAATATTGCGTTAAAAGTAAAGTAACTAATTGCATTACTTAGTTACTTTTTATGGAAAGTAATGTGTTACGTTACTTTTGAGTTACTTTTTAAATCTGGCAGGGCTTGCTTGTTTGTTTTTAATGAAAAAAGTAATATTTTTGGCAAATGTGAAAGCCTTTTCACTCCAAAAGCCTCAGTAAGTTTAGTCATTTTTGCTTATTAGTATGGTTGAATTGGATCATTAAAGGTCAGCAGCAAAGACACTGTTTAATAAAATATAATTAAATACTTAAATTAATTTAATACTTAAATACTTAAAGCACATTTGTATTATTTAACATATTTAATTATTGCAGGTTTGCGTCATATTCTGAGTTGCATTTCACTGTTTTTATTCATTTTGAGAATTACTTGATCTGTTTTTTTGTGCATGCTCACACTTATTTTAGAACTAACATCTTACGATTTCTCTCAAAATGGGGACAGGAGAGCTTTCAGTCAGTAAAAGGGAAAAGAAGTAACTGGCGGGAAAAAGTAACTCTGATATTTTCTTGTAAATTAAAAAGTAATGTGTTACTTTACTAGTTACTTGAAAAAAGTAATCTGATTACGTAACTTGCGTTACTTGTAATGCGCTACCCCCAACACTGGTTGCTGTGTGGTTGCCAGGACAGTGCTTTATGCCTGCTAAGGTGTTGTAAGTGTAAGTAAATGTAGCTTTTCTTTCAGCATAAGTTTGTTGAATTATTTGTTTCAATTATTTGATCATCCACCAGGAAAAACTGTCAGTCCGGTCACTTAGAAAAGTACTAGCACACCTCTCAGCAATAAGACACCTGCTCTGAGCCGTCATTCATGTCAGCAGCACAAACAAGCTGTTTCTCCATTCATCACACTGTTTGTACAGAAGTTCTGCCTGAGGTTTCCTCTCTCAACTACAACCTATAATGTTTATGACCCCCTCTTTTTTTTAAGTTGGTACCATTTTATGACCTAAAGAGCAAACTAAAAAGCAGTTTAACTGTTCTGCACAGGAAACAACAGCATCCTGAGATCACAAGCGCAAAACTTCACAAGCACTTCCTGTGGCCGCATGTGAAGACCCGCAACAACACTAATAATGGTCCTCAGTAATGGACCTTGGTTAGGATAGACACCTTAAATAATTGGACACGACTGAAAACAAGGCTGTGAGGGAAGTACAGTCTGTTCAGAACTGTGTCAAGGTCAGGCATCACACCACATTTTCACAAGCCATGTTTTCTGGAACTTTTTGTCCCAAGGAATTTTTGGAGAAGAGAGATTTCTTTTTTTTGTTGTTTTGTGTTTTTTCAGCTGAATGATTGACATGAAGATACACTGCAGAATATTACATATTGAACCGCTCACAGCCTTGTTTTCATATGAAATATGCTTAAAAAAACACCCCAGAATGTTTTGCCTGACTTCCATTGCACACTTTTAGACAAAAAGGTACAAAAGCTGTCACTAGGGTGGTAACTTTTCAGAAGGTATTTCTACATACCTTACTGATAATTAGGGGTGTGACGAGACGCTTATCCCACGAGACGAGATGAGACACGAGATTGGGCTCACGAGAACGGGACGAGACAAGATTTTTAAACTTTTTTTAAAGAAACCTTAAATTATGAAATATAGGGAATATAGGCATTTGCATTTTGATATGAACTTGCACTTTATGAAGTTAAACTTCTATTTTAATCAATTATATGCAGCAATAAACATGTAAACTAAAGCTACAGTACATGATTCTGGATAAATTGAAAATCACATTTTTTTTTCAGTAAATTAGAGATCACAATTCTCATGATTTTGAAGAAAAGAAAGATTAGATTAATCTAAACAAAACAAAACAAAAAAATGTACTTGTGGCTCTAACAAAATGTTCATTGCTTAAACATGTTGGAACAAAATTGTAAAAAAAAAAAAAAAAAAAAAAAAAAATAAATAAATAAATAAAGGAGTCGGTGTCTCGATTAATAATCGTTTCACTATTGGAATCTCCTGAATGAATGATTCAATGATAAATACTTTTTACAACGTGCAGTTGTCGCCACCTCCTGGCGGAAGTGGATAATCGTTACAAAACATACAAGTGTTATGATACTTTCGTTTTGATCGCTACTGTAGTCAATAAGAGCTTATACTCAAACTATAAACTTTTAGCCCAGTACTTTTGTTATTTAAATGTCTGTAACACAGAAATAATGATTATAATGTGGTTGAAAAGACCACATAATAATGTTTTGCTCTTTTTGGATCAGATCCAATTTTAACGTCTTTTCACATGTAAGCATCAATGTGTGGGCAGCGCGATGTGAAACAGTCGTAATAGACACCACTGAATTATTGTCATTTAGGAATAAGATTGTGTGGGTGTTTGAATAGAAATTGTGATCTTTTAATGATTAATCATGCAGCTCTAATGTAAACACTGCAAAATGTTTTGCGAGGATATTGTCACGTTCTCGCGAGACCAGTCAGATCTCGCGAGACATATTGGATCTCTACTGATAATGGATGCATTAAAGTACATTAAAAGTATGTATTACTACCTAAAGTGTACACATTAGTATCAAAATGGCTCATATTAGTACTTGACCTGTACATATTAGTACCAAAATGTACATATTACACTGTCAGAAAAAGGTACAGTTCACTGCTGCGGTACCCTACGGTACAAAAGTGAAAAGGTACATCTTTGTACCTTACCTACCCCTAAACAGTATGTTAGTACCTTAAAGGTACATTTAGTACTTTGAAACTACATATTTGTACCTTAAAAGCACATATTAGTACTTTAAAATTACATATTTGTACCTTTTTACCTTTGTACCTAAGGGTACAACCAGAACTGTACCTTTTTTTTGAGTGTGTACTACCAAAACGGGACATATTAGTACCTAAACTATACATATTAATACCTAAGTACCTAAAGTATATATAGTTGTACAAAAAAATGTACATATTAGTACATAAAATATAAATGCATATTACAAACTACATATTTGTACCTGCAGTGTACATATTACTACCTAAAATGTACATATTACTCCCAAAACATATATAGCAAAGATGTTAGTTACAAAGATATTAGTACTAGAAGTGTACATATTACTACCTAATGTGCATATTACACCAAAATGGTACATATTAGTAGCAAAGATGTACACTTTAGAATCTAAAATGTGCATATTACTACATAAAATGTACATATTATTACACAAATGGTACATATTAGTACCTTATATGTACATATTACTACCAAAACAGTACATAGTATTACCAAAGATGTACTTATCAGTACCTGAAGTGCACATATTACTGCCTAAAATGTACATATTACTACCAAAGCGGTACACATATAGTACTACCAAAGGTATACATATTAGTACTTGAAGTGTACATATTATTTTCTAAAATGTGCATATTACTATGAGAGCAGCACATATTAGTACCAAAGATGTACATATTAGTAACTGAACTATGCATATTACTACCTATTACTAGCAAAACTGTACACAAATGTACATATTAACACCTGACGTGTACATATTAATACCTAAAATGTACATATTAGTACCAAAGATATACATATTAGTAGCTAAAATGTATGTATTACTATGAAAATGGTACGGATTGGTACCTGAAATGTACATATTACTACCAAAACAGTACATGTTAGTAGCAAAAATGTACTAGTACCTAAAATGTACATATTACTACAAAAACGGTACATATTAGTACCAAAATAGTACATATTGGTACCTAAAGTGTAAATATTGCTACCAAAAGTGTACATATTAGTATCAAAATGTTCATATTACCTAAAGTATACATATTTGTACCTAAAGTGTACATATTGGTACCAAAATATTAGTAGCTATAGATATTTGCACCTAAAATGCATTAGCACCAAAAATGCACATATGTGGCCCTGGAGCACAAAACCAGTCTTAAGTAGCACGATTATATTTGTAGCAATAGCCAACAATACATTGTATGGGTCAAAATTATTGATTTTTCTTTTATGCCAAAACTGATAAGGATATTAAGTAAAGATCATGTTCCATGAAGATATTTTGTACATTTTCTAACGAAAATATATCAAAACTTAATTTTTGATTAGAAATAAGCATTGCTAAGAACTTCATTTGGACAACTTTACAGGCGATTTTCTCAATATTTGGATTTTTTTTTTTGCACCCTCAGATTTGTATCTCGGCCAAATATCCTATCATAACAAACCATACATCAATGGAAAGCTTATTTAGTTTAAAAAATTGACCCTTATGACTGGTTTTGTGGTCCGGGGTCACATATTGGTGCCTAAAGCGTAAATATTGCTACCAAAAATTGTACATATTAGTACCGAAAATGTACATGCTAGTACCTAAAGTGTACATAATACTACCAAAAGGTACATTAGTGCCTAAAGTGTGCATATTACTACCAAAAATGTACATATGAGTACCAAAATATACATATTAGTAGCTAAAGTGTTACTGAAGTACATGTTAATGGCACATATTAGCCCCTTTCGAAAGGTACCACCCCAGTGACAGCTTTTGTACCAAGAGTGTAAGTACATTACTGTACATGTGATTTGTTTGGTTTTATAAACAAGTTAAAATCATTTGTGTGTGTGTCTAGACAAACCTATAAAAACACATTTGTCTCCTCATACTCTTTGTGAGATGTTGATATCTCCCGTATTGGTGTCTGAGAGCTTGAGTTGTCTTCAACGACGGAGGCTGTAAATCTGTAGACCTTTCTTTTGAGACGTGCTTTAGTTCATTTAGCACCAGTTTGAGTAATAGCCTCTGTCACTCTCTCCCCTCTTTGTTCTGTTTAAGTTCCCAAGTGAGTGCCAGAAACACACAATAGTGCCTGTCTACCTCTCACAATGGCCCTTATGAATGAGGGAGGGAGGGAGAGAAAGAGAGAGGTCTGTCCTCATCTGTGATGCGTAATCATTTTCAGATGTCATCTCTCCTAAATCCATTTATCTCCAGCTTTTGTGGACCTGTGACAGACAGAGGGATGTGCAGAGATGCTCAGATGAAAGGGATTTCCCTGTTTACTGTTGTGTTGCTTTAACCCTTGCCTCTAAAGGGACCACATGTAGGGTTTAGAAGGACCCTTGCAGTTTAGAAAGTGATTTATTTATTTTGCAGAGTTGCATGGTCACGTAAATTTCTTTGTTAATCTGCAAAAAATGGCATAGCTCTACCGTTTAAAGTGTTTTTAATCAGCAGAGCGACATTAAAG
This sequence comes from Cirrhinus mrigala, assembly GCA_036247105.1. Lineage (NCBI taxonomy): Eukaryota > Metazoa > Chordata > Actinopteri > Cypriniformes > Cyprinidae > Cirrhinus > Cirrhinus mrigala. The sequence goes on from CM070014.1 coordinate 15,695,939, forward strand.
TGACAAAAAACATTTATATGTTAGAAAATGTTTCTTTTTCAGATAAATGCATTTTTTTTTTCATGAGCAAACTGTATTATGGTTTCCACAAAAAAAAGCACAAAATTGATATATTACAAATATTTCTCAAGTGACACTGAAATATAATAAATAAAAAAAATCTTATCTTAAAATATATAGTATGTTAAATATTATGTGAGAATTAATTATAATATGTTAAGAAATATGTAAAATATATATTAAATAATATATCAAAATATCAAAATAGTTTTATATATATATATATATATATATATATATATATAACTGTTATTTTAAACTGTAACAATAATCTACATTGTCATTTTTATTCGATCAAAAATCCAGTAAAAACAATATGAAAAATCTTACCTACTTCAAACTTTTGAATGGTTGTGTATATGTCTTATGTTCTTCATTTATATATATGAATATAAAAACTTTTTGGACATGCATGCTGTTTGAAAATGTGTTATTATTATTTTTTATTATTTTAAATAGTACTTTTAAAATTGTAAATTCTATATATATATATATATATATATATATATTAATAAAAAAAAAAAAGTTATTGTTGTGAGCTACTGACATTTTTTGGCGGAGATTTCTGAACCATTGTAAAATGGCTGGTATACACATGAATTTAATATTAGTGCCAAATTTGTCTACAGAAAACACAACTCTATGAATATGACAGCATAGAATAATTAGGATGATAAACAAAACCACTTTTGTTGCGAAATTTGTATTGTTATCAATTTTATTTTTATTTTATTTTTTATTAATGATTATGGGGTAAATTACAACTTAATTTTTTGTGGTCTGGACTTTCTCTTTTTTAAATTTTAATGAGTTATAAATCTATATTATTGTAAATATTTATAATACTGGTAAATAGTTTGACTTATTAGTTTTTATATAGTTGTATTGTGTACATATCATCATCCGGCTGTCTAGATATCATCCGTGGCCATTAAAAAGCCCTGTATCTAGTTGAAGTTGTGGCGCTGGCTGGTTTCAGCAATTCTAGTGTTAAGTATTCTGGAGACAAACATCACGGCACTTGCTGTGGTGGCATTTAAAGAGGGGGGAGGGGGGAGGGGGGGCATTTTCCCTCTCTGTGGGAATACCAATGCAGGGCGAGGGGTGATGACATCATCCTTTATCCTCCTGTTCTTTAATGGGGGGAGGAAGTGGGTGAGAGGTTAGAGAGGGGGGTGAGAGAGAGAGTGAGCGTTCTGTGAATTGAGTCCCGAGAAATGAGCGTGTTTGGGTCATCTCATGTGGTTGTTACAGATCATCTCATTGGCAAACGCATTCACACTGGGGCCTCCCAGTCACCCCATCTCACCACCAAATCAGTGCGACTGTACTCGCTTCAGCTGTGTCATCATCTGCTGCAGGACGCCATTAAAATTCATTTGCAGCCTGTCAGTGAGAAAACACACCTCTCGTCATCTCCACCTGTCCTTCTGTGTGTCCTGAAACGCTTTCACACCTGTGCCGTGTTTTTGTTTTGGCTGCGTGTGCGTCCTGCCTGCTCAAGAGTGGCCGAGAGTTACCCGAGCGCCTGTTCTGTGTCGACCAATCATCATTACTTCCTCCTGGCATTCAAATGAGGCCCGAAACATTAGTTGGCTTCTCTCAGGGCTGAGTGCTTTTCATTCAGGTTTTGTTCTCAGACCTCTTTACAAGAAATCAATGAGAGCGGTTAGTAATTTAGAGTCACTGCACATTAATGTAATTCAGCGTTAATGCACCAGATCATTTCAGCATGGAGTTAGAATAATGGACTATAATTCCCGGTGGTTTTTGTGATGGTGATTATTATTATCATCTTTTGTCATATTGGAGTCACCACATTTTTTAATAGCAGTAGGTCACTTAAGGACTTGCTTACTGTGATTTTACCACAGTTAACTGCTCTGCTTTGTATTGAATCTTGACTTTTATTTTTCCTTTATTAGGCACATTTATAGCTTGTGCAGGCATTCAAAGCCATGTAGTAGGGTACACTATAAAAATTATTTTCTAATAAAACAATTATTAAAGTACATTTTACAATAAAATACTATTTCAGTCTTGTACTTCAGAAATGTAATGTTAATTCAATGTTATTTGCTATTTCTCTGTAAGTTTACTAACAATTTCTGAGTGACAATTGATTCTACTCCAGTTTTTTTGGGGTAGGATGCTTTTTTTTCTTGTTGATCATAGACGACACAAAATCTCAACAGTTTTGATGAATGACTTTGCTGGTTTTAATTTTGGCACTTCGTCTGAATATCGACATTTGTCAGTCGAAACAGCTTTGAGGTTAACTGATCTATTTTTGTGTTTCTGGATAATAGTGATCTGTGGCTTTATAGTATGTTGAGTATCAGTGTTTTTTGTGTCTTTGTTAATGAGGGATTTTGGGCACAATGTATGGAAGCCCATTTTTGCCATTGAAAAAAAACTTTTTATCTCTCAATTCTGACTTTTTTCCCATCACAATTCTGACTTTATAACTTGCAATTGCAAGTTTATATCACACAATTCTGAGAAAATAAATCAGAATTGCTAGTTTATATAATGCAAATCTGAGAAATAAAGTCTGAATTGGGGGTTTATATCTCACAATTCTGAGATGAGGACGGGAGAGAACGGTTCTCAGCGCCATTGATTTGGTGCACTTCTTCAGTGAAATAAAGGTTAAAAATGCTTGATGCAACATATTTAGCTTATCACAAATATTATAGGCTACTTTGCTTTTCGACTTCTGATCGCAAATGTAGCCATACACTATGCGCTTAGATTAGCCAGCAAGGTCCTGGCAGATCGCTAGGTCAGGTCCTCACCGATTGGGGGGAAAAAAAAAAGAGCCGCATATAGGAATACATAGGCGGAATCGAAATTTTAATTTCACAAGAGGTATCCGATTCCTGACCTTAAGTATCCAATTCTGGAATCGGAATTGATTTTCGATACCCAACCCTAGTTACAAATGACATTCTGCTCTCCATTGACCAGATTTAAGCGGGTGGGGCCCTATGAAATCAGTTTTATTTTTTCCCAAATTCAGTTTTTTTCCATTTTCATTTTTCTGGATTCCGCTGTTTTCCGTTTAAATTTTTCTCAACTCCTTTTTAATGGTAAATTAAATTTTATTAATCAAAGAGCATGTCTTATACAGTTTCACATCAATTTAATAAAGGTTTAACAAAAATTACATGTTTAGGGCTCTATGAAATGTTTTATTTTTTTCTCACCATGTTTTATTGTTTTCAAATTCTGCGTCAAATTATTTGAATGCATACTTAATTTATTCAAATTTATTCTTAAAATAGCCTTATGAAAGGTTTTTTTTTACCCTTAGAAATTCTGTGTTGTGTATTTAAAATGTTCTGGTTATCAAATGACACATTACATTAATTTTAACATTTAATCTTATAATTATTAAAAATTAAGCAAACTTTTTTTTTTTTTTTCGCAAACAAAGGATAATTTACTATTAAAATTAAAACATGGAAGAAATGTTGTGTAATTATACCCTAAAAATAATGTTTGTTTCATTTTAGTAGTAGTAGTAATATATTTCTGGCACAATGTCTTTTATTTTGACGGGTTGCCGTTTCTACCTTTACATTTCTGTGTCACCCACGTTTCAGTGTGTGCAGTAAACAAAACCGCTGGTCTGCTCCATTCATTAAAACAGAGACACGTAGAACATGCAGGATTCACATTTAAATGGTATTTTTAATATTTACAGATACTAGTCCATATTGCGGTTTGATTTAAGTGTAATGACCTACTTTTGATTAATTCATTCAAACTTTGACAAATTCCATGACATTCCGCGTTATCGAGTAAATTCCGTTTTTATGACTGGATTCCGTCCGCGTTTTCCGCATCGCGGAAATCATAGGGCCCTACATTTGATACTGTTGATCAAGATATTCTTCTGAAATGACTTGAGTGTGTTGTTGGGGTTCAGGGTCTAGCTTTAGAGTGGTTCGCCTCATACTTAAAGGGGAGAACTTTTTCTGTAAATATCTGCATTGCGGTGTTCCTCAGGGATCCATTCTTGGCCCCCTTGGGCTCAATACTCCATAAACATGGCATTAATTATCAGTGCTATGCTGATGGCCTTCAACTCTGTCTTCCAATTAAATCAGGAAATGACTTTTCATTGGATCATCTTTTTTTATGCCTAAATGAAGTCAAGACCTGGATGACAAATAACTCTCTGCAACTGAATGAAAATAAAACCTAAGTGCTTCTACTGGGTCCTGCTGCTACTAATAACTCTATTAAAACAGTTAGGTTTTTTAAGTAATTACTTACACAGTCATGCAAAAAATCTTGGAGTCCATTTTGATCCTCTTCTCCAATTTGACAAGCATGTAAATGCAGTTGTAAAGAGCAGCTTTCTTCATCTCAGATCAGTGGCAAAGGTGAAACACTTTCTTTCAAGTAAAGACCTTGAAATTGTAATTCATGCACTAATTTCCTCTTGATTGGATTACTGTAACTCTCTGTACATTGGCTTACCTCAGTCTACACTGTCTCGGTTACAGATGGTTCAAAATGCAGCAGCCAGATTTCTAACAGGAACTAAGAAAAGGGATCATATTTCCCCTGTCCTTGCTTCATTGCACTGGCTCCCTATAAAATTTAGAGTAGACTTCAAGATCCTTCTTTTTGCATACAAGGCATTTCATAATTCATCCCCAGATTATATCTGTGATATTATTAGGCCATATACAGCCTCTAGGTCATTAAAGGGGTCCTATTATGCTCTTTTACAAAGTCTTGATTTTGTTTTGGGGGTGTATTAGAACATGCTTTCATGCTTGGTCATTCAAAAAACATATTATTTTTAACATAATTTACATTTCTCCCAGCCTGGCACAAATGGCTCAATTAGTTCCGGGTTTAATGAAGGCCTGCCTTCCGAAAAACGAAATGTGTTGTGATTGGTTAGCTGTCCCACTGCGTTGCGTTTGGCGAACAGCTTATACGGTGTTTCAGTACTGCCATGGCCCTTGACAAAGAAACAAGTTCTGTGTACAACTGTTAGCACAAGCTAGATTAAAGTGATTCTTACGTTTTAAATATGGATATTTTTCTCACAAAAATGCATCGATTCACTACAGGAGGCCTTTATTGACCCCCCGGAGCCGTACGAGGCACTTTTTATTATGGATGGATGCACATTATTGGACTTGTTTTGGACTGATGAAGAGAAACACCCATCTATGTCATTCTAAAGCTTGGGAGTGCCAGGATAAATTTCAATATAACCCCGATTATTCGTCTGAAAATTATTCACATTGTCTGAAAAAAGGAAGTCATATACACCTAGGATGCATGGAGGGTGAGTAAATAATACGCTAAGTTACAGTAGTGCTGGGTCCTGACGTCAGCCTGTGAGATCGTGCTAATTTAATAATTTGCATACTTAGTTTCATTGCCCGAAACCAACTCCAGCATAAGGTTTAAAGCAGCCTAACATTATCAAAGAACATCATCACTGATCAGCCTAGCTATTCTAATGCAAGTTTATGCATTTTAAAAAACACTTGCATTATAAGTGAAGCTATCTACACTGTATGATCAGTAAATCTCTCACCACACACTGAACACGTCTGCAGTGCGTTACGCCTCCGACGCGGCAACCGCAGATCGCGGCTTCGACGTGTTTCGACCCGCTGTACTGCACACGTCTGCGGCTCGTTGGAGCAGCTCTCTGCGCTGCATCACTAAAGTTAGGCTAATCCTCCACCTCGTCCCTACCCCCCCCCCAACAATTTGGTTTTCCATAGGCGAGATTTAATTTGATATTCTAATGGGCCACATTGTGACATTGTATGCGGAAAACAAACGCTGTAGTCCAAAGGAGCCGTTCGTTGTAGTTCTTGAAAAGGGATTTTTTTAAAACGAAATATCTCCCTTTGGAGTGGAACTTGAGATTTGTAACTTTGTAGATCTTTTTTATGCCCAAAGATACACACCACACACTGACTAAAATTCCAAAAGTGAAAAAGCATAATAGAACCCATTAATAAAAGTAACTGATCTTGCGTTCAGTTACTTTTATCTGTCCCTTGCTCTCGCTGTAAAACAAAAGGTGATCAAGGTTTTTCTGTAGTTGCCCCAAAGCTGTGGAATAGTCTGCCTTTGAACATCAGAGCTTCTCCATCACTGGATGCTTTTAAACCCGGTTTTAATTCTCTAGCATGTAGGTATTTGAATAATTGATTTGGTGTTAATGCATTTACATTTTAATTGTTTTTGAAATTTGTTTTATTTTTTGTCGTTTTTCTTTTTTCCTTTTCTCTTTTCTCTTTTAAATTTAGATTTATTTTTATTGTAAAGCACTTTGGATCAACTACGAGGTGTTAAACTTGTGCTCTATAAATAAAATTTGCCTTGCCTTCACAGTTCATTAGTCAGAACATTTCTGCTTTTTATTCTGCTTGGCTACAGGGATAGTGGGATGCCTTTGTCCATATTAGGGATTTCCTGGCACATCATAAGTTATTATTACTTCTATGAGTCAGTTTTGAATGAAACACTGCATAAGAGTGTTTAGTGCTCTGTTATGTTCACATCATTTTGGAAATGAATAAAACATATGCAAAATGATGTGATTGTCTTGTCTCTTTAAATATTTATTCACACTGGCCCTTGAAAACCTCTATGGAGGTATTCCTGTATATTATGAATCATAGAAATAAATTTACCTTACAGTGAATGTCTTTTTACTGGGGTTATGCTTTGTCTGTCATCAGTTATTCAGTTATTCAGCTAATGTCAAAATACATTACTGACACCTAATATATTAGTATATTAAACAAATACAATATATATATATTAATAAGGGGCAAAAGTCATTTATTAATTCTGTAAAAGTTTATTCAGGATGGACTTTCTTGCCCCACACTGTAAAAAATAAAAAAACACAATTTGTTCAGTCAGCTTAAAATAATTTGTTACCCTGCTGCCTTAAAAATTTTAAGTTCAGTCAACTAAAATAAGGTTATTCAACTTGAAATGTTAAGTTGTACTAAGTAATTTTTATTTATATTTATGGTTGCTAAACTTAACAGATAAGTAAGTAACCCACCTGCCTTAAAATTTTAAGTTGATTCAACTCAAATATCTAAGTTTTCACTTAGTATAATTTAACATTTCAAGTTGAATAAACTTTTTTTGAGTCGATTGAACTTAAAATTTTAAGGCAGCCAGGTTACAAATTATTTTAAGTTGACTCAACAAATTGTTTTTTTACAGTGCAGGTTTGAGGTCAACTTACCGCAGTAGCCTCTTTGAGTAATTGTGCATTGTGTTCTATAACAACTGAATTAGCAAAAGTTTCTGTTTATTTCCTATAATAGCATACACATTGGCTGATGCATCATCATCCTGCACATGCTAAATTAATATCTAAATGTTAAAATTTGAAAGTAAATTCATATTGTTATTAAGTGGGGCATCTACCCTCATCTTACCCTATTAAAAAAAATAACTAAATACAAATAGAATCAGGACTTGTAGAGCATGTCAGGGCTTGTGCTTGACTCTTGTGGTTAGCAGCCATTTATCATCTTTGCAATTATAGTGGAAAAAAGTAACATTTCTAACAGCTTTAATAGTGGTTATTAGAGAGGTGCTATTAAAAAAGGCCAGTCTGTGAAAATTGCCATATATTTGACATCAGTATATAGAATGAAAGTGTTGTGATGTTCTTTGTCTATGGTTAAAGGTGAGGTGTATCATTTCTGTACCACTAGTAGCATACAGAATAGCAATCTATTTGTTTGAGCAGTTTTGTTTTTTGTTCCAGTAGCGCTGCTTCGTATCAGGTTTGTGGATTAGGATTGAAGATATTGTAAAGGATGTCTCTCATCCAGTAGCACTTGTCCTTTTTCTTATAATTTAGACGAATGTGGGAGACTGTGAAGTATTTGACTCTTATAATGATGTTGATGGCAGTGAATCTGTGTCTTTCTTACAGCTATGCAGTTTCAGGAGTGGATACGTTCCCTGCGTTTCACTGGAGGAGACGGCAAGTCTGAAATGGACAATCTGAAGACGCTCCTTCCGTCTCTACCCTTGTCTTTCTCTCTGTCGTCTCTCTCCCTCTCTCCGTCCTCTATCATTGGCTTAGGAGCGCTAGCCTCTCTCACAACCTATTGGCTGGTGACCAGACCTCGACCAATCCAGCCTCCATGTGACCTCCAGGCCCAGTCCATATCTGTACAGGTAACTGTGTTATTACTGCTAACTACAATTAATATCTAAATATTAGGTGAAAAAAGTGTTGCTGTGAGTAATTTTTTGACTGTACTAAAGCATAAAATACCTAAAATACGTTTGCAGATATTTAGGAAAAATGCTAAGTTCACATACTTGTTTTTCTGATAAGCAATGCTACAGCCAGTTGTTCTACTTTGAAATATGTCTGTTTTTGTTTTGGTCTGTGTGTCTCCGCCCACTTCCAGTTTAACCAATAGTATTTCAACACCCTGGGTTGCCAGTTGGTGGAAAACAGAGTGTATTGCAGCCATGGAAGCCAGCAAACGAACTGGCTCAGAGATCGCAGATTCCACAAGACCTAAAAAACCTCAGCATCCAACTTAAAAGCTCTAAAATATTAAAACGCAGATAAATCAACTCATCAACGTACAGTGACGTTAGCCCCATTCACACATACCTGTAATTTCATGTGTGAACAGGACCTTTTTTTTTTTTTTATAAATACCGGTGAATTGGTCCCGGTATGAGAAGTTGTAACATAACCAGTAAAGTAGCAATAATGTGCACTTTGTGAACGCAGAATGAAGATTACCGGTTTGAGCAATTATAGGTCCAAATTGACCAATTATGGCATTTTTATGGAGATGACTTGATTACTGTAAGCTGTTTAAAAAGCTCTGCTGCTTTTTTAAATGAGTTTTTCTACAGTTTTAATACTGTTCTTGTCTTTAAATGGTGACTACTATATGTAAATATGCTCTAGATGGACATTTTTGACCATTGCATCTCATCTTGCAGCTTTTTCAACATGTCATGCTCGAGACTCAGCCGTCTTTTACATTCATCAGCGCTGCGGCTCTGCAGTTGGATGCTATTAGGGCTGGCCAATTTTTCAGATTTTACCGATTAATTTGAATTTAATGTTTTGCCACGATTTTTTTGCAATTTTGAATAGAAATATTAATGAACATTACAATTATACACTTTGACAAAATGCCGATGATAACAGTAAAGAGAAAAGAATGATCCAACCACATGTTGGCGCACAAGATTAACTGCTCACGTGTGACATATCACTAGGCGCCATTCAAACATAATGAGCTTTTGTGTTGACAAAGATGTGACGAGGGCAGTGGAATAGGAAAACATGCAAAAAGATGGGAGTGAATGTCTTGTAAGTTCAGCGCCACATTTTCAGAATGCCGTTTCATGCATGAGACGCTGCAAAAGACGTGAGTGCAACAGTCAAACACGCCCATGTTTACATGGAAAAGAACAATGGAAAAGCAGTGCAATCGAATAAAAAACCTGTAAAGAACTACTACTGTATGTCTGATATTTCATGTTTGCACTTGGCTGAAAGCTGCTGTTCATTGTTTTCACAGGAGATTCATAGTTAATAGTAGTCTACTGGTGTTATACCTTCAGTCGTTTTGAATTTGAATTACCTTGACTTTTACGATTTTTTTTTAAAGCATTTTCCTTGTATTATTGCGAACATATGATATGTATAAGACAAGTTTGTACAAGATGTAGTTCATGTATCTTTTCTGCAAAGATAAGTGATTTGTTTAATATTTAAATCATGTTGACAACTTCATGTGTTGCACTTGGAATAGAATTTTCTTTAATTAGAGGGTTAATGAAGGAAGAATTTACTTGAATCATTACATTTTCAAGTTGACTAGTTCAAAATGTTCAAAGATCGAGAATCCGATAAAAATGCTGAAAAAATCTAGATTTTAATTTTTTGTTATATCGCCCACCCCTGGATGCTATAATGCACATCTCGTGTTTATAAGAGCAAAAACGCAATCTGTTTGATCATCTCTTTGCCTGTCACTCAGACTTCAAAAATGTTGAGAAATTGAACAGATAGTAAAACTAAAGCTCTTCTGCTCATGCGGGCGAGTGAAGACCCGCATCTTTTAAAGATTGTTTCTGATGGCCTACATCGCAGAAATTACCGACATTTTGGTGGTGATGTGTGAATGGTCTCTTACTGGTAAAAAGCCAGTGTATTTACCGGTAAATTCATACTAGTAGTTTTAAGGCAATTTACTAGGATTGTGTGAAAGGGGCTGTTGTCAGTTGTGCTCGTTCCTGTTGCATGTCCTCAATCTGGCAACCCAAGAGAGTGTTGAGTCTGAGGAGGAGGGACAGGAGAAACAGCTCTCTTCATTATTTTGAATCTGGACTGCAATATTTCAACCACTACCTGTCAAAATTGCATACTGCACCTTTAAAACTTCAGATATAAAAATTTGAACTAAATTAAAGGAGGTTAAGTGGAAGTATTAAAGTTACTGAAACTGAAATAAAACCAAATACTGTTACTAAATTATCCAAATTTCTAAAATTTTAAATGCTAAAACTTAAACTAAAAGTAAAATGTAAAGTGAAAATGTAAAAACAACAACAACAACAAAAAAAACCCTAATTCAAAATATTAATGAATACTTTAAAGTTTAATAATGATAAATAGCTGTAAGTATACTGTACAATAAATACAGTATGTGAAACCTTTTGCAGAAATTGCATTTCACGTTGTTTTCACTTGATTTCTCAATTATGTGTTGAGTTAACTTTTTTGGCTGATCAAATAAGAAGTTGATCCTACTTAAAAATCCATCTTAAGTCAGAATAAAATTTTTTGCTGGCAAAGTTCCTTTAAGACAAGTCATTTCACAAATGTCTCTCGGACATGCAAGTGCTTCAGATTCTCCAAAACTGTTCACTTAGCTCACAATTAAATTTCAGATTTGAAAACGGCAATGAAATTCAACAACAGGCTCATAAAACTTGATTCTTACATTCAAGTAACATTAAAAAAAGCTTGTTTTTGATGCTAGACCAGCCAATGTGCATGGGCAGTCATGTGTGCGAGTTTGTGAGCGCTGTCTGTTTCTATACGAACCAGAGCATCTAACGGCAGACTTTACAAATCAACGATTGGGTCTTTCGTTTAAAGGATGGGACTTTTTTCGCCATACTGGGCGTTGCACTTTTTCCCATTCATAAGTAATAGGAGTGCACAGTCTTCCTATATATAAAGTCTTGTTTGCTGGTCTTAGTACAATACCAACTTAGACCAGTTGCTTTGTTGAGCTGAGAAGAAGGAGATACTAAGATAAATATATATATTTTTTTTTTTGTGTAATAATTAATTTTTTTTTAAATAATAATAATAATAATAATAATAATAATAATAATATTTAGTTATTTTTTTATTATTATTTTTTTTTTACAGGAGCTTTGCATATAATTTTGAATGACTGCTCATATAACTAAAATACTAATGTCCGTGTGTGTTTACAGGGAGATCAGAGCTGTAGACGCTCAGCTTTACTGAAGGACGACAATCTGCTGGAGTTTTACTATGACGACACAAAGACAGTGTACGACATGTTCCAGAGAGGACTGCGGATAGCAGGTCTGTTGGTTTCTCTCCGAAAGGCTTGAAAACAGTTCGTATAAGTATACAGAAAAACATTTTGAGTGACTATTTCATCCGTTGAGCCCTGATGAATTCAATGGCTCCTCAGTTGCTCTTTCTTTTTCTGTTTACTGCAGTGCTCTGCAAAGCTTTCTCAGATCGATAATGCTTTTATCACGTGTAGCTTTCTTCAGCGAGTGGACTGTGCAATAGCTTGATTCCTTGTGTATGAAGTTGTTTTTGTGCTTGGTTCCATGGAACATAAAGTGCATTTGTGATGAGACCTAAAATAAAGACAAATAATTTTAGAACTGCAGATATAAAGCAAGACAGACGTAGTGTACAATCAGCTGGTCACATTTATTTTTAGTTATTTTGATTTTGCAGCATTTTTATTGTATTTATATACAATACAGACTGTTTCAAAGCAGCTTCACTGTAATAAATGGGAAAATAACAGAGTCAGTGATGCAAACTATAGATATGTACATTAAATATGAGACAAATCTGCTGTACAGCAGCTCTTATAATACAGTAGTGTCATTATTCAGCTCCAGTCAGTTCAGTTTGATTCACTTCAGTTTAATAACTCTGTAGAGTCCATCAATAATGAAACATTCATTTCAGCTACAAGCAGCTCTTTAGAAGACAATAGAAAGTCATTAATAAATGCAGACGAGGTAATCAGGATGTAAAGCACATTAAACAACATCAGTCAATTATACAGTTCAGTAGATAGTAATCATTATAAAATATGTATTTGACCACAGCATTTCACAATTAACCAATCAGAATCAAGTATTCCAGAGGGCCGTGTAGTACCTAATGGTATGATTTGTGTTGTGCAGGCAATGGGCCATGTCTCGGCTTCAGGAAACCCCGAGAGCCCTATCAGTGGATCTCTTACACTGAGGTGAGAGCAATGCATGTTATAACACATTTATTACAGTATAATAATCATGTAATAATGGAGCAAAAGAGCTCTGGGTGATTTTAACGATAATGTGTTTGTTACAGGTCGCAGAAAGGGCACAGGTTTTGGGATCAGGTTTGTTGGCGAAGGGTTGCAAACCAAACCCACAGCAGTACGTGGGCATCTTTGCCCAAAACAGACCAGAGGTAGATCAATCTAATTTCTTATTTCCTGATCTTTTTGTCATTCATCAGTGTATGCTATTCAAAATAAATAATTCAAATAAAAAAGGAAAATAGAGGCATTTTCGCTAGTGGTGTAATATAATAGGCTTATTTTGCCTGTGAGCAAAGTCACATACTTCTGATGCTCACCATTGAGATGAATGAGAATGCTAACAGATTTGGATGTTTCTAATATGTTGTTGTTTTGTTTTGTCTCCCCCTGCTGGCTGCAGTGGGTCATTGCAGAGCTGGCCTGTTACACATTCTCCATGGCTCTGGTGCCTCTGTACGATACACTTGGATTAGAGGCCATGGTTCACATCCTTAACCTGGGTGAGTAATAATAATAATGCCTTAAAACGAAGCTGTGATGTTATAATTTGAATTTTAATCTTAATAACTGTGTCGGATCTCTCTCCAGCGGAGATCTCTATGGTGATCTGTGATAAGGAGGATAAGGCCGAATCTCTGTTGAATAATAAGGAGAAGGGAGTGACTCCCACTCTCTCTTGTCTGGTGCTCTTTAACCCCTTCAGCGCCGCCCTGCTGGAGAGAGGAAGGAAGTGCGGTGTGGAGATACTACAGCTCTCACAGATTATGGTGAGGAATAATATTAACTAATATATATTAATATATACAGTTGAGGTCAAAGGTTTACATACACTTTGCAGAATCTGCAAAATGTTAATTATTTTACCGAAGTAAAAATCCTTCAGGTCTCACAAATTCTTTCAGCATTTTGGTGTATTTGAACCCTGTTCAACAATGACTGTATGATTTTGAGATCCATTTTTTCACACTGAGGACAACTGAGGGACTCATATGCGACTATTACAGAAGATTCAAATACTCACTGATGCACCAGAAGGGAACATGATGCATTAAGAGCCGGGGGTGAAAACTTTTGAACAGAATGAAGACGTGTACATTTCTTATTTTGCCTAAATATCATATTTATACACTGGCCAAAATTATAAACAACACAAGCTTTCATGAGCTGAACTCAAAGATCTAAGACTATCTATGTACACAAAAGGCCTATTTCTCTCAAATATTGTTCACAAGTCTGAATCTGTGTTAGTGAGCACTTCTCCTTTATTTTTGACATGACCAGTGAGTATGCTGGCCATGCAAGAACTGGGATGTTTTCAGCTTCGAGGAATTGTGTACAGATCCTTGCAACATGATCCTCTGTGAATTCAAAATGGCATCAATAAAATGCACCTGTGTTCGTTGTCCATAACATACGCCTGCCCATACCATAACCCCACCGCCACCATGGACCACTCGATCCACGCAATGCCATACATGCTGTTTGCCATCTGCCCTGTACGGTGAAAACCAGGATTCATCCATGAAGAGAACACCTCTCCAAAGTGCCAGACGCCATCGAATGTGAGCATTTGCCCACTCAAGTCGGTTACGACAACAAACCGCAGTCAGCTCGAGACCCCGATGAGGACGATGAGCATGCAGGTGAGCTTCCCTGAGGCGGTTTCTGACAGTTTGTGCAGAAATTCTTTGGTTATGCAAACCGATTGTTGCAACAGCTGCCCGGGTGGCTGGTCTCAGATGATCTTGGAGGTCTGCGGTTGTGAGGCCGGTTGGATGTACTGCCAGAATTCTCTGAAACGCCTTTGGAGATGCTTATGGTAGAGAAATGAACATTTAATTCACAAGCAACAGCTCTGGTGGACATTCCTGCAGTCAGCATGCCAATTGCACGCTCCCTCAAAACTTCTGTGGCATTGTGCTGTGTGATAAAACTGCACTTTTTAGAGTGGCCTTTTATTGTGGCCAGCCTAAGGCACACCTGTGCAATAATCATGCTGTCTAATCAGCATCTTGATATGCCACACCTGTGAGATGGATGGATTATCTCAGCAAAGGAGAAGTGCTCACTAACACAGATTGAGACAGATTTGTGAGCAATATTTGAGAGAAATAAACCTTTTGTGTACATAGAAAAAATCTTAGATCTGTGAGTTCAGCTCATGAAAAATGGGGGCAAAAACAAAAGTGTTGCGTTTATAATTTTGGTCAGTGTGTGTGTGTGTATATGCTACAAAAGATACATGCGTGTTTCCCAGAAGACAAAATACGTTAATTTTACCCTGATCTTCAAATTCTGCAAGTTTTCACCCCAGCTCTTAACGCATCGGTGTAGGATTTGCTTTGAAATTATTTTTAATAGTAACACATTGAATTTGCAGTTTTTCTCAGTCGCTTTGGTACATTTCTTGAATCATCCTTGACATCTGCAAAACAGTTCAAAACAATTCGTACAAATTGCAAAACACCATGGATTACCTGCAAAAGCCAGTCTCTTGCTCAAAATCCTTAGTTCATCTCTCAAAAATAAATACATGTGTCAATGAACATGTCAGTGCCATCAGAATGACAAGTCCTTGTGTCATTGTGTGTGGATAAGACAGTCAAATTGCTTAGTCATGTTGTCAATATAACAGTGTACTCTGGAGGGATGTTCTGATGTAAACTACGGCAATAGTTTGCATGACAGTAACTGTATTGAAATGCAGAAGGCTGCACTTCTTATGTATACAGTATACATTTCAAAAGTACAAATTTACACATTACTGTATGTGAGATATTGATTGAAATAGACTGGATAGGATTCACAGTTACACTATCACTAGTGGTCTGACAAAAAAACAAAAAAACAAAACAAATCAAAAACAAACAAACAAAAAAACACATTACAACATCATTGTGATATATCCCTGATAGCACACATATATCACTAAGATATACGCTTACTGATGTATTCACTTATCTGCAGTACATCTAGGACATTTCCTATCAAGTATCAAATAGACGCTTATTAGATGTCTTTTCTGTAAGATGTTTATTATTTAGAGTGTATGTAAAACTGACATCTTACAGATGTCTATCAGATGTTTGTACACGGCAGATGCTTTTCAGATCAAGCGATCTTTAACAGACATACGTGTGCTATCTGGGATGGGCACAAAAGCAAATATACAAAATTAGAAAGGCAAACACAGGAATCACCCCTTAGGCAGAACTTTGCTTTTGCATGCAGCATTGTATGAGGAATTTCAGAGAACTGGTTTGTCATTGGTTGATCTACATTCTCTTTATTAGTGAAAGTCAAGATTCACCTGCACAATGCATGGCAAATTTACAAAAAGACTGAAAATGTGTAGAAAATATACTTGACAGTTTATGACAACTAGATCAACCATTTTGCATGTAATGACTTGTATGATGAACTAATGACTAGATGTTTTGAGAGGTAAGACTATTGCACAGAGAACTATATAATACATTTTGAGCAACATGACATTAGCAACTGATAATGTATGAAATAATCGATTGCATGAATGTACTAAATCGCAACTTGTTCAAAAGAATGAGAAACTGCTATTATGATGTGCACAAGTGACTAGATGTGGAGGTTGAACAAGTAGTTTTGAGAATTTCATTTCTGATCTGAGAAATGCACCAAAGTGACTGAGAAAACTGTAACAGTAAATTTTGAAGTAGAAATACTGAAATGGTATTTGCTTGCAAAAAGTACTTTTTAAGCTTATAAGTTTATTTGTAATTTTGAAAATCACTTTTTACAGTGCAGCTAAAATAATTCAAATGAAACAGATTTGCTTCTAAAAGCAGAAGTTCTGTGCTTGATCTAAATCTGTTTATATGCATTGCAGGATCTGGGAAGAGAAAATTTAAAGCCACCTGTGGTATGACCTGTGTTTTTTCCTATTGACAACTTTCGAGTAGTTTTAGCATGTTGATGGATATGACAGTGTTAATGTATTTATTTTTGGCTGGCTTAATCTGCTATGCACTCTGCCACTGTTATTATTAAATATGGAGATGTGCTACTAATGTGATATGAAAAAAAGTAAGTGCATTTTTTTTGAAAGCTGAACATGAATGCTGCACATTAGACTGCAAACAAGACTGTCAACCAGAAAATTTTAACCCTTTCACGTGTACGATCACACCAGTGTGATCATTCTTGGCTGGTCCCTGAAGCGTACGATCACACCGGTGTGATTCGAACGTTCAGCGCATCACGTGATCAACTGCTGAATTCAAATCTGCTTTGGTGCTTTGGCTGGCGCTGAGCCAGACTCACCGGAGATTTACTTTAATGTTTTTCGGGAGGAGAGGATGAATTTGAGTCTTGTAAATCTCACAGCTCGGATTCAGCGCAAACTAACATGGTGGCGCCCATCACATAGATCAACTAACACACTAATTATAGAAGTGTTTAAACCTCCAAATACATTTACTTGCACATATTTCAGAATCGGAATATCAGATATTTCATAATACAGTGAGCACGTTTGTGAATATTAATAATAAAAAGGGGAAAAAGATATAAAAGTGATGCGTGTCATACAGCGCTATTGTTGCTGCGTTGTGTCACGTGACAAACACGACGCGTCGCCATGGAAACAATAAGGCTATACGTTCTAAATAACGGTCGTCTAAAAAAAACTCACCCTGGGGGCTCCATTAGAATATTTTAAACTCGCGTGTGAAAGGGTTAAAATGGCACGTAATGCCCAAAAGGTTCTAGACAGGTGGTGCTGGGGGAGGTGGAGGGTGTCAAATAAACATCATGGCATGATGCAGGACCAGCTTACTGCCAACACTCAACCAGACTGTTCAAATGTTGAGCAAGCAAGCTCACTGACTGTAAATTCAGGAAAGATTGCAAGCAGATTGCATATTGAAGACTTATTAGTCCACGCTATCTGAGTTTAGATTTAGATTTAGATTCATCGTTCACTTTATTGTGGAGTTGTTAGATATTTAATTTGTGTTATGTTTGTTTTGTTTTTGGCTTCAGCCTCCTAAACCTCAGGATCTGGCTGTGGTGTGTTTCACCAGTGGGACCACAGGTACCAACCAGCAAACACTACAAACCCTGTTCACAGTATTGGGTTAATTTTTATGTTTTTTTTTTGATCTGTTGTAATATATAACCCTATTAACTTGTGGTTAGTTTATTGTATGACAGTGACCTGTGAAATTAAAACCTGATGTTTAAATATTTGGATTTAGATGTGGTTCTCTTGTTTCATGTAGATAAACCTAAAGGAGCCATGATCACTCACGGCAACATCGCCTCCAACACCTCCTCTGTCATCAAGATCCTTGAGGTCAGTTCAGAGAGATTTGAGCTTCCTGTATGTCTGCTTTCTTTTCTTTCTTATTCTTCTTCAGCTTGTGACATTTCCCCTCCTAAACTTCATCTCTCTGTAGCTTTCATCTTATCTTCTGTCCTGTTCCTCTTCCTTCTGTTTCTGCTTTAATAGAAACCTTGTGTTTCCCATGAGACCTCTTTCTCTTTCAAGTCCTGTTTATGAAGCTCTTTGTACCTTTTATCTTCAAGTTGTTTTAAAATGGTGAAATGGGCTTCATGCTGTTCTCTTAAAAATGAACTGCTCTAAAACAACTGCTACAGATATTTCGCTTGGAAGAGAAATGCCAGTGAAAACCTCATCAACTTGTCTAATCACAGTATGTACTGGCCGTTTTGAGCTATTTATGTTATATTTTAAACTATTTGTCATATTTTATGTTCACATGTCAGGGCTACTTTGTGATTCGTCAAGAGGATGTGTCCATCTCATATCTGCCACTCGCCCACATGTTTGAGCGTATGATCCAGGTAAAACACACCTGTTTGATACTCTAACTACTTCTGACTCTTTACCGTTATTAATATTATTAATATAATTATTAACATATTATTTTATCTAAAAATATTTTCCTTGTTTTCTTCTAAAAAGTCAAACATTACAATTTTTTTAAAGTTCTGATGGAGTACAGTTAAGTTAATGAAATTTTTTTTTAAAAAAGTGTAAATATAACCAAGTAGGTTTTACTGTATTTATTATTCCTTATTAATATAAATGTCTACATTTTTAACATTTTAAAATGTTTAAAGCTACATTAATTTAGCATGAATGAAAATGAGTAATAGTATATTTACATTG
The DNA here is from genome assembly GCA_036247105.1 of Cirrhinus mrigala. Taxonomy (NCBI): domain Eukaryota; kingdom Metazoa; phylum Chordata; class Actinopteri; order Cypriniformes; family Cyprinidae; genus Cirrhinus; species Cirrhinus mrigala. The sequence goes on from CM070014.1 coordinate 15,714,779, forward strand.
CTGGTCAAATAATTATTATTTTTTTTTCTTATGCTTTCTTCGTCTCTTATGCTCACTAAGGCTACATTTATTTAATGCAAAATGCATAAAAAATGCAAATATTGTAAAATATTATTACAATTTAAAGGAACTGTTATCTGTTTGAATACATTTAAAAATCTAGTTTATTTTTGTGATGCAAAACTTAATTTTCAACATCATTACTCCAATCTTCAGTGTCACATGATCATTCAGAAATCATTATAATATGCTGAATGCTGCTCAATTCTCTATTGTTTTTTGGTAATCAGTACTTTTTTTATCAGGATTCTTTGATGAATAGAAAGTTTATATAAAATAGACTTCTTGTGTAACATTATAAATATTTTCACTGTCACGTTCGATCACGTTTAATCAGCATATTAGAATGATTTCTGAAGGATCATGTGACACTGAAGACTGGAGTAATGATGCTGAAAATTCAGCTTTGATCACAGGAATAAATTACACTTTAAAATATATTCAAATAGAAAACAGTTATTTTAAATAGTAAAAATATTTTAAAATTATACTGTTTTTGCTGTGCTTTGAATCAAATAAATGCAGGTTTGGTGAGCAGAAGAGACATCTTTTCAAAAAAAAAAAACATTAAAAATCTTACTGTTCAAATACTTGAACAGTTTGCCTATTGTGTATGTTAGCTCATGATACCTAATGCATAAATTAATGTTAATGAATTGAACTTTGTTGTAAAGCATTTCCTTTGATTGCATGCTGGCTTGAATTTAATACAAAAAACATCATAATCTGTTCAGATTCCTCTCCTTTCACGTAGTTTAGCTGTATCCTTGTTCTCCATTTCATTGTGCACTCTTTCTCTCTTTATCAGGTGTCGATGTTTTGTCACGGAGCAAGGGTTGGTTTTTACCAGGGTGACATTTCTCTGCTGATGGATGACATAAAGACTCTAAAACCCACCTTCTTCCCTGTGGTCCCTCGATTACTCAACCGCATCTATGATAAAGTGAGTGCTACATGTCAGTGTTGGACACAAATGGAGAATAACGAGTGTTAAATCGCTCTGAAGTGATGAATGTCATGTGTGTGTGTAGATCCTGGGCTCGGTTACGTCTCCGCTGAGGAGAGTCATTCTTCATTACGCCATCAGGAGGAAACAGGCCGAGCTGAGCAGTGGAGTCGTGAGGAACAACAGCCTGTGGGACCGACTGATCTTCAATAAGATACAGGCATGTCTCTTTTATAATAACACCAAAGCTGCAGTTATTGAAAAGCTGCTGAAGTGCCCCCTTGTGGATATACAATGTGTTATATTTGTGAGGTGACGTGTGAGCGGAGCAAAATAAAGTTCATTTTGTCATTCATCTCTCTCTCTTTCCTCTGTAGGCCAGTCTGGGTGGAAACCTGCGATTCATCCTCACGGCGTCCGCTCCGATCTCTCCGACTGTCCTGTCCTTCCTCAGAGCCACCCTTGGCTGTCTGGTGTGTCCTCACTAACTATAACTATTTAATATCTTATCAAAATTCTATGAAGCTTTTGTTTTTATTCACACACGTCTTCATCTCTGACATCACACTGCTTTGTGTTGTTACTGTTAACTTAAGCCAAAACTGTGCTAAACTATTAAAAATCAATCAATTTTGTCATTAAAATAAAGGTGAAATTAAATAGTGTAAATGTTAGATGAAAAGTTTTAACTTAAACTTAAAAATTTTAAATGTTGACTTAGAAAATATTGCTTTGCTATCAATAAACAAATATGAAAATGAAAAATAAATTAAGTGAATTAAGTTTAAGATAAAGTATTAAAAATGACTAAAACTGAAATAAACATTCATTACACTTAAGGTCCCATTAGTTAATGCACTATAACTAACGGTAACACTTTACAATAAGGTTCATTTGTTAACATGAACTAAGAATGAACAACACTTCTACAGCATTTATTTATCTTAATGTTACTTTCAGCATTTACTTATGCATTATTAAAATCATGAGTTGTGTTTGTTAACATTAGTTAATACATTGTAAACTAATGTGAACAAACAATGAATGACTGTGTTTTTATTAACTGATGTTAACAATAATTAATAAGCAGTTTAATAAATATACTGTGCATTGTTTGTTCATGTTAGTAAATACATTGACTAATCCTAACAAATGACACCTTATTATAAAGTGTTACCAAATTAACTAACAATGAGAAATTGTCACTTGTGATATCATTTATTCATCTTTACACAGTGTAATTTTTTCAAAACTAATCTTAACAATCTTAGTTCAAATCAACTCAATAATATTAACAGATAATGTTTGATTTTAATGATTTAGTAAATGTTGAAATTTAAATTTGACTAAGATTAATAAATCTTTAGTTATTTTTTATTAGTTTGTGTTAACTAATGTAGTTTTAACAAATGAAACCTTGTTGTAGTGTTACTTAAATAAATAAATAAATAAATAAATAAACTAAGAAAAAATATAGCTGCAAGCAGTGATTACTGGGGTTCAAGTGCTTTAAGGCATTTAAGCACATATGAAAAAAGACATCATTTAGCAAACCTGTAGCCACCAAATCAATGATTTAAAAAAGAGGCCGATTTCTTTCATATTTCTCTCAGACCACTGGGGCCGTGAGTCGTGTTTCATTCCAATCGGCCTCTGTTAACCTTGTCTAATAGGTGCTCAAACTTTATTGGCCAATGGCGGACATGTTTTTTTGAGATACGCAAATGTCCTTATAGACACTTGTGGCACTTCGGACCAAGACCGTGCTGAGCGATTTTCATGTTGAACGGACAAATGGTTCTGTAGGTATTGCAATTTTAATGCTTTTCCCCCTCTTATAGCGCCACCAAGTGGCCAAGCTCTGCAATTTTGTCCTGTGACCTCAGATTGAGTTCTTGTGTATGAGTTCTGAGTGAAGATATCTAATTCTCTTCAGGAGTTATAGGAATTTTACTAAAAGTGGCCGTGCCCCTTTCGAACGTTTGGTGCCTCTTTGCGACAGTGAGTCGAAAGTTAAACTTTTTTTTGATAACTATTGATTTACTCTCCAGAGAATCTTTCTGCACTGGTTTGGTTCCAAACGGGCGAAAAACCTAGAAGTAGTTTGCAAAAGTAGGTTTTTCAAAAAATCCAGAATACCCAAAAATTTTGTCAGGCTCATGATCGAATCTGAGGCGTGCATGACCGAGGATTCTAACTGGCGGTTTAGGAGTTATGAGCAATTTCGTACTTTTGATCGCTGTAGCGCCCCCATCCGGCCGATTGGGGTGAGCCTTGGTCACATTGTCGGCGGTGTGAGTACTACCATCCCTCCAAGTTTCAAGTCTCTACAACTTATGGTTTGGTCTCCAAGATCAGTTTTACATGGAGATTGCTGATCCGTGACCATTCTAACAATTACAGTAGGGTTTCAGTGCTAATAACAAAAGCACATAAGAAAATGACTAAAACCTAAACTAAATTTGAAACTGAAATAAACAAAATATATAAAAACAAAAGCCAACTCCAAATCTTAGTAAATAATGTGATTGTATGCAAATACCACTAGAATGGCACTGTTTTAGTGAGGTGTATGTATTGACGATTCACCGGTAGAGACTGTGATATTGACAGGCTTTGTTTAATCTGGTTTCAGATATTTGAAGGTTATGGACAGACGGAGTGCACTGCTGGATGTACCTTTTCTATGCCTGGTGACTGGAGTGCAGGTTTGTGTTCATGTGTCTTTATAGGCCTGCTTTAGTCATGAGTAGCATACCATTTACTAGTTTTGATTATTGACATTTATTAGTGTTCACCTGTAGTTCAGCTGCTGTTCTGAGGAACCATGTTAGCTGTGTTCATCTCGGTCTTACAGCGGTCTGATGTGTTTCAGGTCACGTCGGAGCTCCTTTACCCTGCGCTATGGTGAAGTTAACCGACATCCCCGACATGAACTACTATGCCAAGAATGGAGAAGGAGAGGTCAGTATCCAGATCACTGTTCATTGTTGAAAATTAATCCACCAATCAAATGTGGATACTTTTATTCTAACTGAGCAGAGAATTTTGGGCTTTTTCTACCAGAAAGTGTGAAAAGTGATCCGTAACATGGTCCTTACACACTATGTGAGGGTTTCTGGGAACACTTTTGACAAATCAATGAACTAAAATGAGTAAACTTCCCTAAGTCATTTAACACTTTGGTGTGTAATACATGTCAGATCTGTATCCGGGGTCACAGCGTCTTTCGAGGGTATCTGAAGGATGAGGAGAGGACAGGAGAGGCTCTGGATGCTGACGGCTGGCTTCACACTGGAGACGTGGGACAGTGGCTGCCGGTGAGGCCCTTCAGCTGCTTCACATCACTTTAAGTCATTACATGATTACATTACATTACTATTTGTATGCAGCGCATATTTCTCCTTTAAAGGAGAATGAAATGATTCCACCCCAGAATGAAAATTTTGTCATTAATCATTAATGTTATTCCAAACCCATAAAAGCTTCGTTCGTCTTCGGAACACAATTTAAGATATTTTGGATGAAAACCGGGAGGATTTTCACTTTGCCGTTGACTGCCAGGTAAATACCACTGTCAAGACCCAAAAAAGTAAGAAAGGCATCATCAAAATTGTCCATCTGCCATCAGTGGTTCAATCTGAATTTTATGAATTGACAAGAATACTTGTTGTACGCAAAGAAAATAAAAATAACGACTTTATTCAACAATTCGTCTCATCTGCATCACCGTAGCGCCATTTTGGATAGTATTCCCTGTACGCAAACAGCGTATGCTGTTCTCTGTCAGCTGCTTCACGCGGATACTGTTTTTCTCTGTTTATTTGTGCTTTGATTCTAATGAAAACCACATATCCACGTGATGCAGCTGACCGAGACCAGCGTATGCTTTGTGCGTACAGGGGATACTCTCCAAAATGGCGCTACGGTGACGCGGAGGAGACGAAGGCTGCATCCGAAAGCTCTAAAACGCTGCCTTCGGAGGCAGCATTCCAAGGCAGGAAGGCATCAAGGCACGTCCGAATTCTAATCCTGCTTCACTTCCTGTCTCCGGAGGTACCTTCTTCTGATGAAATTTTGAAGGCAGCATAGATGTATCCTTCGTTCCCTTCGATTTCCCACAATCCTGTGCGCGTGCGTCATATAGGCTATATAAATAAAAATATTCTGGTGAAATTAGACTTAATAGATGAGATCTTGACCATGATATACTTTATGAATCGTAATAGTGTAAAAAGCATAATAAATAATATTGTTTGTAATAATAGTATTTAATAAAATGTTAAAAGGGTTCGAATGAGTAGTGAATAAGAAAAATATTTACAATATACTACCAATAATAACGAAACAGCCACTAATAACAATGAACTGTTCTGCAATATTACATGCATCAGTGCTTTTATTTTTTTAAGCAAAAAGTAGCTGCCATTCTCAGTCGTCTTCTCCGACGCACAGACCTTCGGTGGGTAATGACATCGAGGTCTTTATGTATTATTAAAGCATTTATATATAACTGACAAAATCTACAACTTAACTGTTAGGTAACCTAGCAACAGCATCACGTTCTGCTGCCTCTGAAGTCTGTCCGAAATTGTTTCTAGAGTTGCCTTCGAAGTCACTGCCTGACAAGGCAGCAAGTCAGCTGACTAGGCTTTCGGACGCAGCCGAAGTCGTTATTTTTGTTTTCTTTGCGTACAAAAAGTATTCTCGTAGCTTCGTAAAATTATGGTTGAACCACTGATGGCAGACGGACTATTTTGACGACGTCTTTAATACTTTTCTGGGTCTTCAGTTTCAAACCTCCCGGTTTTCATCCAAAATATCTTAAATTGTGTTCCGAAGACGAATAAAGCTTTTACGGGTTTGGAACAACATGAGGGTAAGTGATAAATGACAAAATTTTCATTTTGGGGTGGAGTAACCCTTTAAAGAGTTTCAAACCCGTATTTCTTTCTTCTGTTGAGCAAATAATAAGATATTTTAAGAATGTCTGTAACAAACAGTTGTTGGTAGCCATTGACTTCTGTAGCATGGAAAAAATACTATGGAAGTCAATGGGAACCAGCAACTGTTTGGTCACCGTCGTTCTTTATAATATCTTCTTTTGTGCTGAACAGAAGAAAGAAACTCATACAGGTTTGGAACAACTTGAAAGTGAGTAAATGATGACAGAATTTAAATGTTTGGGTGAGCTGTCCCTTTAAGACTTTCTGTATGAGACCTTGTGTGAACGTTTGCCATCTCTCTGGTCTTTCAGAATGGGACTTTACGCATTGTAGACAGGAAAAAGCATATCTTTAAGCTGTCCCAGGGTGAGTACATCGCTCCTGAGAAGATCGAGAACGTCTACACTCGCTGTGTTCCTGTTCTGCAGGTCTTTGTGCATGGAGATAGTCTACAAGTAAGTGTACACACTTAAGTACAGCAGTTTTGGCCATCAGGCTAAAATGTTTTCAGTGCAGTGAAACTGACTGCAGTCTTTGTGTTTCTCTGTGTGTTTAGTCTTTTCTGATAGGAGTTGTAGTTCCAGACCCGGAGGTGTTTGTCGACTGGGCCAAAGAAAGAGGGATCGTGGGATCATATGAAGAGCTTTGTCAAAATCCTGTGAGCTTTAATGCCACACACAACACGCACACACATACAAATTTAACTTGCCAAACTTCATTAAACAGGTTCATAACACAAACACTTGTGCACACACTGCAATTTCTCAGCTTACCATGAGAGATCAATAGTTTAAAAGGAATAATTCACCTGGAAATTAAGAAATTTGCTGAAACTCTTCTCACACTCAGGCCAAGATGTAGATGAGTATGTTTCTTCATCAGATTTGGAGAAATGTAGCATTACATCACTTGCTCACCAATGGATCCTCTGCAGTGAATGGGTGCCGTCAGGATAAGAATCCAAACAGCTGATAAAAACATCACAATAATCCACAAGTAACCCACACCACAAATCCACCATTATGATGTTTTTAACTTTTTTTAACTAAACAATTGCTTCCAGTTGAAGCTTTGCTATATTGCTTTCTCCAGTGAAAAAAGTTGTCTCGTCTGAATCAGGAGAGAAATATGCACCGTTTACAAGCGAAAACAGTCCAAAACAGTTGTGAACACAAATGTTGGTGGATTTTGATGTGAGAAGACAACAGGGGATGGACTTTTTCCACTGGAGGGAAGCGTTATTATGGATTGTGGACTTTGAAGCAATGGTTTAAAGTTAAAAACATCTTAATGATGGATTTGTTTCCTACAAACATGCAACTTTTCACTTCACAAGACATTCATTGATGGAATGGAGTGGTGTTGATGACTTGTGGATTATTGTGATGTTTTCATCAGCTGTTTGGACTCTCATTCTGGCAGCACCCATTCACTACAGAGGATCCATTGGTGAGCAAGTGATGTAATGCTACGTTTCTCCAAATCTGTTACAGCGAGGAAACAACCTTGTCTTGAATGGCCTGAAGGGTGTACATTTTCAGCAGATTTTTATTTTTTTGGTGAACTATTCCCTTCAGGCTGAATGACAAGCTCATGCATCATTAAAATGACTTTTCTTTCTATCCCGCTTGAATGGCAGGATGTGAAGAAAGCTGTGCTGGAGGACATGACGGCGGTGGGGAAGGAGGCAGGACTGAAGTCGTTTGAGCAGGTAGAAGAGCATTCTGGGTCATTTACTTTTACTGGGACATTTAGCTTAACTGACACATAGTGTCAATTATCACACAATAAATATGATTCATCCCTCAGTTTTTAAAGTTAAACAGTATGGAAATATATTTATAAAATCTGTCAGGTCAGTATTCAGCAGGGTTGGGCAGCTTGTATTTTTCTTAAAGCACTTGCATAAAATGTTAAAATATGCATTAATGCTATTGTGAAGTCAAGGTTGGACTGCTTTTCAAAGCAGATTAATTTTTTGTTATGCATTGCCAATGTAATTCCTGTGGGTGGAGCTGGTTCCATGTTAACCAGGGGTCTTCAGGATGGGGTCCAACAATTATTGCTTGATCTCAGTCATTTTTGTGAAGAAAAATAAGTGAACAGCAAATAAAACAGTTTTTCTTGTGATTTTACACAAGTGTTAAGGAAACTATTAAGGAAAAGTCATGAAACCTTTGAATACTGTGGACAGTTAAAGGCTTTGGAGTTGAGGCCCAAGGTTGAGAACAACTGGTTTACACATATGTGACTCTGGACCACAAAACCAGTAATTAGGGGGAAAATTTTTGGAAATATAACTATTTGAAAATGTGGAATCTGAGGGTGCAAAAAAAAAAAAAAAAAAAAAAATTCAAAATATTGAGAAAATTGTCTTTAAAGTTGTCCAAATAAAGTTCTGAGCAATGCATATTACTAATCAGAAAGTAAGTTTTGATATATTTACTGTAGGAAATCTACAAAATATCTTCATGGAACATGATCTTAATAACCTAATGATTTTTGGCATAAAAGGAATATCTATAATTTTGACCCATACGATGTATTGTTGGCCATTGCTACAAATTATTAAAAATGATTTTTGCTTAAGTGTGTACAGTATATTAGAGCAGAGCTTCAGTTTCAGCCATTTTCTCTTTCTTTCTCAGGTGAAGGACTTGCATTTGCACCCCGAAATATTTAGCGTGTCAAACGGCCTTCTCACGCCGACCCTGAAGAGCAAGCGTGTGGATCTCCGGCGAGTCTTTAGCGAGCAGATCGCACAGATGTACAGTAAATCATCCATATAGACCTCACAACACGCTCTCCACATCACATTTACAAAGCAATTCTCTCTAAAACATTTAAACTAACTTAAGACTTGCTAAACAAGATAAATGCTACTGACAGGAAACTGTTCTCCATAATTTATGATAAATCGTCCTGAAGACACATCATGTAGCGATCTTAGGTTATTTTAGACAGTTAGACGGTCATATGAGCTTGACGCAGATGCTCTACATCCTAATGCATAGATCAGAAAATTTCAGCTGCATTTTTCTAAGATTTGGGAACAGATGAATTTATTGTAATGAATAGTTTTATAGATATTGGACGGTTTTGTAATTATGAGAAAGTTGCACCTCTGAAGAAAAATCTGTATGAATTGCAATTCTTCGTTTCATTTGTTGTGTCGATAGATGAAACGACTGTTTAGCAGTCTGTAAATGAGTGTATTCAACTGTAAATGTTTGACTAATTGCAGCTGATAGAGATGTACTGTATTTTACTTCCTTTTATTGACAGAATAAAGACGATGCCTTATTAGTTTTTCATTTTCATGCTAATCACAGCTGTTGTTTGAACCAAAGATCTGGTTGGTTTATAGGGATTTCATTTAAAAAAAAAATCTTTGTACTTAGGTGAAAGGCATTAGGATGTTGATCTGTTGCTTACAAAAATACTTTACTGGTTCATTCCCAAGTAGATCACGATCCTGCCCTGACTACAATAAGTGTACTCAACATAATTTTGTGTAAATAAGAAGGATAAGATAAATTAGGTAATTTAAAGACCTATTATGCCCCTTTTTACAAGATGTAATATAAGTCTCAGGTGACCCCAGAATGTGTCTGTTAAGTTTCAGCTGAAAATACCCCACAGATGATTTATTATATCACTTTGAAAATGCCCATTTTGAGTGTTTACAAATAATGTACTCACCCCCGTGTCATCCAAGATGTTTGTGTCTTTCGTGGCTTCAGTCATAAAGAAATTTTGTTTTTTGAGGAAAACATTTCAGGATTCAGGCTTCAAACGATCCCAAATGCGGTTGTAAACGATCCCAGCCGAGGAAGAAGGGTCTTATCTAGCAAATGCTCTGTTATTTTCATTAAAAAATACAATTTAAATACTTTAATCTCAAACACTCGTCTTGTCTTGCTCTGCCTGAACTCTGTGTATTCTGACTCAAGACAGTTAGGGTATGTCGAAAAACTCGTATTTTCTCCCTCAACTTCAAAATCATTTCAAAATCATCCTACATCACTGCAGAAGTACCGACCCAGTCTTTACAAAGTGAACATGACACCACACCCTTAACAAAAAAGGTAAAACAGCCATATAGGGCGATTTTGAAGTTGAGGGAGAACATGAGATTGGAGTTTTTCGACATACCCTAACGGTCATGAACCGGAAAAAAATAACTCGGGCGAGTGAGACAGGATGAGCGTTTGACATTAAAAAGTATATAAATTGTATTATGTTTATGAAAATAACCGATCGTTTCGCTGGATAAGACCCTGCTTTCTCGGCTGGCATCGTTTACAACCGCATTTGGGATCGTTTGAAGCCGCATTTAAACTGCATATTGGAAGTTCAAACTCGGGGCACCATATCAGTCCATTATATGGAGAAAAATGCTGAAATGTTTTCCTCAAAAAACATAATTTCTTGACGACTTAAGAAAGAAAGGCATGAACATCTTGGATGACAAGGGGGTAAGTACGTTATCTGTACATTTTTGTTCTGGAAGTGAACTTCTGGAAGAGGA